>CM077289.1:11124420-11141920 GCA_039654925.1 Anguilla pacifica | reverse complement strand
ATGAGCTGAACCTAAAGAGTGTGGGCTCCGATTAGCGTTAGCGACTACACGCGTGACCTCACCGTCGAGAAGGTGCGGTGGAGAGAGGTACTGGGGTGCTTTTTAAAAGTGGGCTGGGAGGCGGAGGGAGGGGGAATAGATACTTCATGCTGTTTCACAAGCTGCTTGGCCCTAGCTCGTCCTGAGTATTAGTGAACCCGGCGAACTGGAGAGGAGAGCTGCGCTGCCCTCTGGACGGGGGTTAGGAGGGAAGTTGAGTTAGTCCCTGCAGACAGTGCAGAAAAATATGGGGGGGGGGTGGGATGGGAAAGGGGGGGGGGTAGGGCTGCCCAGCGTCCCAGACGGCCCAGCGTTGCCCACAGAGAACCCACACAGCACAACCTGGCACACACTTCAGCTACTCACATGGTCAGTCGACTCCTCAAGTTTCCACTGATGAGATAAGACAGATGGGGAAGGAGGAGTCAGGCACAGCACGGGTCAACAACAAAAAAAAGAGATTTCTCTGCTTTTTTTCTACATGACAACAGCTGTAGGAGGCATGCTGCTAAGGGGGAGATTAGTAGTAGTAGTTCTGCTAGGGAGAGGAAAAAGGGGAGAAAGGGCTGTGGGGAAGAGATGAGGTTCCACATTTCACGCAGTGCCACCTGGTGGAAGAGCAAGGTAACGCAGGGTCTTGGCGGACGACGGCGTCAAACAGGGTTCCATTCTGCGGTGCTGTGGGAGAGAACGGAGCAAGCCACACGTGACCCCCCCCCCCCCCCCCTTAGGGGGCGGGAAGCGAGGGCTCGGCGGACCAGCATGCATTTGGCTTTTTAAAAAGGAATGACTGCTCGGCTTTTCCGCGAGGAACCCACCGACCTCGCGGCTCATAGCATAACATTCTGGGAAGGGATTAACAAAACATCCACAGTCTGCAATTCTGACCATGTCATCAGGGGAGCCAGCCGAGCGTGGAGCGCTCCAGCGCTACCCCCGCTACCCCCCAGCGTTACCCTCTCAGTCGACCTTTCACCACCGCTGTGCACTGCCTTGCTACTCCCACTGAGCTGCGTGATTTAGAACCTCCACCGACTCCAGTCTGTAAAAAGTGCGCTGATGACTCCGCCTTATCGCCATGACTACTGTAACTCAGGTGCGCTCGCTGTGATATATAATAACTTCGCCGGCAAAGAATTCACTGCGCCTCTCGAAGGGAAAGCCTTCACATTTTCATTTCAATATATATACCGGAACCTTTTCTTTTTTTTTCCCTCCCCCCTGGCGCCGCGGATCGACCCCCGCGGAAGGGGAGAGCCCGTTTCCGGCAGGGGGCCCTCCGGTGGCGGGGAGCGGAAAATCGCATTACCCCGGCAACGGCGAAGTCTGCCTCGGGCCGCGTCGGAAAACGCCGGAGCCTCGGAAGAGGAAGCGGCTTCCGGGCGGGCGAAATGTTCCGCCTCCTCGGCTTTTTAAAGGCGTTTTTATTTTCGCCCGGGCCAGCGCCTGCCTCTCGGGCGCCGGCTGAAAAATGGAACCGTATTGATCTGGATGGAGCCGCCGCTCGCCGCTGCGGGGCCCTGAGAGAGAGAGGGAGAGAGAGACAGAGAGAGAGAGAGAGAGAGGCTGTGCGCCGCTCCTGCCAAACCAGGTCAGAGCGAAGCCAGCCCGGCCAATCGCCTGCGCGGACAGAGCCGCCATTATGCAGCGGGTGCTGACGCGGTGGCGGCCCGGGGGGCTGAGGAACGGAGACGACGGAGACGGCGTGGCGTCACTAAGCGAGCGAGAGCACGCCGCTCCGGACCCCGCGCCCGCCTGCACTCGCTCTGCGCCCCTCCTCGTTTGCTCCCGCAGCCCGGGCCGTGTTTATGCCATTTTATTTCAGGCTGAATACCGCGCTGCGCAGGAGAAATGCAGCGGTCTCTCTTCCCATAAACCCCCCCTGCGGTGCCGTGCGTGCGCGGGGCGGGTGGTTAAACCCTCGGGCGGGGGGGCCGGCGTGTCTGCCAGTGGCCGCGGGTGAAAGCTCACCTCCGGAGGTCGGCTGTTCTGCCAGTTCAGCGGAGAGTTCGGGGGGGGGGGGGGGGGGGGGGGGGTGACAGCCCGGGGGGGAATGGTGACTCCCCAGCCTCGCACTGGTGGATTATTATGACGCTGCTTTTCAGTGGCGCGTGAATACACCCCCACCCCTGTCAAACAATAACCCCCCCTCCCCGCCCCCCCAACCCCAGGCTGAAAGCAGTCCCATAACAGGGCTTACACGCCATACGCTGCCTTAGATCTTCTGAGTGAATAAACAAACCTCTCACATTCTCCCGACTCCACTTCCACCCTGCAGCACAGCTGATCAACTTGGTTAGCTTTATGACGCGTCGCTCGGTGATCTGCACCTTTCAAGGGCACAACTCCGTCAGCATCGTGCAAAATCAAGGCTGTGATTCATTCATTCTCACATAATAACGGTGGTGTGGAAAGGAGCAGAAGAACAGAGCTCGCGGTTCTGAAATGCGTGGTATCAGGGAATTACACACTGGCGTGTATTTAAGGAGTGTGTGTGTGTGCTTGTGTGTGCTTGTGTGTGTGTGCGTGTGCGTGTAAAAGAGTTGTGCAAAAGGAGATCAAAACGTTTAGTCCCGTGTCCACACCCTGTGTAATTCCCCCGGCGGATCACCAAGCGTACGCGGCGTTCCGATGGCAGGACTGCTCCCAGAGACGCGGAGGCTCTCGGGGGGATTTCGCGGACAAATAAGCGCCCGCACCTCGCGCTCGGGCCTTAAGACCTTTAAATCACGCTTAAAGTCGGCTGGAGGGAACGAAACGAGCGCGCCGCCCACGCGGAGGCTCGCCCGCGGCTGCCGAACCCGCGGCTGAACCTTAATGCAGAAATAAAGCCTCCTTTCCCCAGCCTGGAGGGAGGCTGCTACGACGCTAACGGCACGCCCCCCACGCACACCGCAGCCTCCTCCGCTCCCGCTCGCCCGGAGAGCGGCAGATTCCCCTCGCGTCCAAACCGCCGAACTCATCGACCGCGCCGGCTTCGCTTGGGGTTCCAACCGAGCGTCAAAGAGCCCGCGTCGGCAGCCGCGCGTCCCGTCTCACCCCCCAATTACCAGCCTTTCCTCATGCGAGAGGATCGCGCCCTTACGAGCGCTATTCTGAGCGACTCGGAACTGAGCGCGGCTTTTTCCTTCTTCCCTTTTTAAAGATAAATAATTCAGCTCACGGCTGCCCGGGCTGTCGGAGCCGGAATCACAGTTAATGAAAAGCCTTTGCTGAATCGCACTGATGTACATTTAAGATTGGGGGAGGTAGGAGCAGTCGAGATTGATGGGCTGAAGTCGGTGCTGCTTTACAGTGTTGGGAACAGCCCAGGGCGAGCGGGTGAGGGGCTTCCTGCATGGAGAGCAGGGCAGGTGGAGATGCAGAGCTGGTCTGAGACGCCACTTTGATTAATTTCCCCAGAAAAGTCCCTAAACGTACCGTGTGCAGATGAGTGGCAGGGAAGGGGATATTCCCTGGCATCCTACACCATTCCTTATAATCAAAAGCTTTATTTAAAAAAAAGGCTCTTGGCATCTTGGCAAAAGAAAAATGAGAGGAGACTAAAGAATGAAAGTTGTGATGTGCGGGTTTCGCTTACAGTGCACGATACATTTTTTACAAAAACTTGAAAGGGAAAAGTGATGCCTCTGTGTGTTAGCGCTCAGCCCTGCTCCTGTTTTTTGGATGCTGAACTCTGGGTGAACTCTGCCTGCCCTCTCCGTGAGGTACGCTGGCTCCCGAGGGCGCTGTCGATCAGCATTAGCCCCCCCGCGCGTCGGAACGCGGCACGCGGCCCGCGGGGCATGTGACCGCGGCTCAGGCGCCGAGCCGCCAGAGCGGCTCGGTCTTCTCCGCCCCTGCCCTCCTCTCCCCTCCCCTCGCACCTGCAGCTCCGGGGGAAACGCCGTCGCACCGAGGCTTCCCGCGGGACCAGCGTTCGAGGGTTCCCGCCATCGCCGTCGCGACCAGGAAAGCCGCCAGGGGCTGAGAAAGCCGGCCGCCTGACAGCATTTCACCCGCGAGGCTTTCGCGCTGCGTGCCGCCGTCAGACTTAAATAAACACACCTCAGGTCCTCCTTAATACGCTGCTTCAAGGATCAATCCTGTTACTTTGCGTTTGTCCTTCAGAGCCGCAGACGAGAGCGCAGGCTTTGCTTGCGAGGTTTCCCACCGTCTACGTTTTCACTGCGGACAATACGCTGCTGGTAGCGAAAACGGTAGCGGCGCTACGTTCCAGCGAACCGCTATTGTGATGTCACAGCGTGCCGTAACACCACTTAGAGCCGCGCCGATGCGAGGGTCACCCAGCAACCGTGCGCGTTCCTCAAACAGCACTCCTGTAAGACGGCAGAGAGGAGATACCTGTGCAGCGAGCCCATTCGTGTAAAAGAATAAAGGCATTAAAGCTGCACGGAACAGGAACTGCTATGTGGAACAGGTGAGCACAATAGACACTCCAGAGGAGCCACAGTGCTTTTGTAAGGGTGATGCTCCAGAGAGTAGACTCAGCACGCTAAAGACTTTAATCATTGAGCCAACTGGAGATGTAAGGCACACAGAACGTGTGACACCAATGATGTGTATACTGGTGCTGGGGAGGGCATCTGAACAACAGCAGCTGCACCAGAAAATAAAGAAAAACAAAACGCTGAAATGTGTTCGGTTTTCTCTTTCCCCTCTTTCTGTTTTCCACTGTTTTTCACCTTACGCACTGCCCAGTGGCCGAGTAATGGGTCTAGACTCTTAGCCTTGGCATATGACTAAGCTTAGCGCTCATTATCGCACCGTAGAGGAAACACGGCACGGCTGAGAATGCCTTCGACATTTCCTCACAACCGCTTCACAGACTGTAATGGCTCCCAGAAGGGAAAAAAACACCGCGGCTGCTGGCCTCAACTCGAAATCCAGACGCACAGATTCGGCCTCCGCGCCGATGCGATTACGGAAGAGGCGGGGCGCCGCCTCCTCCTCTAAACGCAGCGTCAGAATCAGGCCACCGCGCGGGCTACGAGCTGGAGCTTCAGCTTCGCCGCCGACCCGTGTGTGAGAGAGCGAGAGCGGGCAGCGATTGGCTCTCCCCCCTGGGGGGGGGGGGTGGGGGGGGGAGCGCGTGCTCTCCTCAGCCCAAGGAGATGAGGACTCCGACAGGGATTCCTTATCCGATCAGACAGGCGGGGGCCGTGCTCGGGGCGCTTTGGGGGGGGGGGGGGGGGGGGGGGGGGCAAGGGCGTGGGAGGAGGCGCGGGAGAGGCTGGCGAGGCGAACACGCCGTCGGTGTCCGGTATAGACATCAGTGATGGATGCGTCGTAAAGAGGAGCCCAGGCAGTTCTCAGGCAATTAAGGGTTTATGTTCCGGAGTCTCGCTAACCTCCACGGCCAATCGTTTAATGCGGCTGCTCTGCCACGTTAGCCTCGCGCTTAAAGCGGCTAATCTCCGACATGCTACTGCGAGCGCCCAGGCCCTGGCGGGAGCCGATCCACGATGCGTGACGTTGGGGAGGGAAACCCAGGGAAAAACCTACAATTACAGACTTTAGAAGCCTTTTGTTTACTGACAGGAATTAATTCCGTTCTCAGAGATTCCGTCCAGGTTTAATTTGTTCCCTGCTGCTGATCCCGGGAGAGGGAGAAGCGGGGAGCGGTTAGGGCGGATTTAGCGGCGAGATCCGAATCTGGAGAAGACGAAAAGCGGAAGCCGCGGTGAGACACGGACAGGGGCGTCCAGCGGGGCGGCGGAAAGTTGCGCGGACGCGCAGAGACGTGAGCGCGGCAAATCCGCGGCTTCGAGAGCGACTCCAGGCTCAGGGCCCGGGTGCCGCCGGGCGGCTGCAGTGCGCCGTTCCCGCGCGGGTACGAACCCCGCGGCCCGGTATCGAACGCAGACCGCGCCCGTGCCAACCGTGGCTGGCAGCTCCACGGGGCCCCAGCGCTGCCTAGGGATAGGAGGGTCTCTCAATGGCCTGGGATGACAGCATCTGATTGGGCACCAGCTGCTCAACCGGGCGCCCCTAAGTTTGTCCGTTGAGCCGGGCGCGGAGCTGTCTTCCTCCAGCTCATGTCCGTGTGAGCCAAACCAGGGATGAGAAGCGGTGGCTGACACCCTCTGCTCTGGAGGAGAACACATGCCTGCCTGCGCTCTCCCCAATCAGCAATACATAACTGGGCATTCCAAAGCGGGAGAGATAAGGGGGAAAAAACCATTAAAAACTGTGCGTACTGAATTAAATTCCACTAGCATGTTGTCATCCAGAGCTGTACAGTTCTTCCATTTTAGGAGCTAACTGTAAAAATATTTAAGAAGCACATCTGCTAATTGGGATGCATTAGTGTGCTCCAGAATTTTCAGCTTGGGAGCCCATGTGCTCTGTGGAAAAAATGTCAGCGTAGAGCTCAGACATCCCAGCATAATTACCCCCCCAAACCAAAAACACATGGCTCATTTAGAGTAGAGGATGGAGCTGGGTAGGATGGGATATGCCCTGTATCTTAGGATACGCGATAAGAAAAACCCTGAATATGTATTGATCCATAACTCAGAACCTAGAGCATTCCCAGAATGACTTTTGGTCTCCTGCTTTTTGGTGTGCGCTTTCATAAACGGAAAGGCTGTAGGACAAAATCACCTCTGACATGCCAGCCTGGCTGCCGGGGACCGCGGTGGCGGCGGGTTCAATCCCCCAGCATGCTTTGGGCCCAGGTAATAAAGTGCAATCGCTTACTGTCGTTAATGGCAGAAAAGGAATGCAAAGTTATCAGGCTGAAGTTATGAGGCAGTTTAACAAAGGCTGCTGAACAGGGGCTACGTGGAGGGCGGTGTTTTGATTGGGGTTGGGGGGGGGGTGGTTGGGGGGTACAGAGGGGCTTATCGACGTCGCTTGCGCAAACGCTTCGGCCGATAAGGCAGGAATGCACCTGTGGAAGGAGGAGCGGAGCAGCCTCCCCTGGGGAGGGCGGGGGGGGGGGAGATAAAACAGTCCCTCAGGAGCGCCAGCTGTGAAAGGACCCCGTGCGCTTTCGCAAGCGGGAGGAAACGCCGCGGGACGCCGTGGCGCGGGTCAGGGCGCAGGGCGGGGACTCCGGCGGATAAAGGGCGCTCAGGTCTGCCCTCTGAACCGTGACGCGCAGCTCGACGACCGCAGCGCAGCGACCGCAGCGCAGTGACCGCAGCGCAGTGACCGCAGCACAGTGACCGCAGCGCAGCGACCGCGACGCAGCAAGTGCAGCTAATTAGCGCTCAAATATACTCGTTTATGCTTGTGGAAAGTTCAGAAAAATAAACTCCGGTGGATAGATAAAGAACACTCCGAGTCAACGGAACTTCTTTCTTGGCCACTCTCTCCTCTGGGGCTTATTTTCTAATGCAAGTCTTAATGCCTCTGAAGTCTGTGACCTTGGGAAGCTGGACACGCTATCGATCGGTCACGTGCAGCAGGTGCCGCGCCATTCACGGGCACAAGGAGGCTCGTCCAAACCGGCTCATCTTCATGGGGAAACTGCCATTTTACTTTTCCGCACTATTCAATGGCTTTTTTATTCCATATGACCTTTTTCTTTCTAGTGTTTTATTCGTTCAATGCACAAATTTGTCCATTAGGCAACATATCCGATTCAACCCCCAATGACTGCGCCATTTTGCAGTTAAATCTGCAGCAGCCTGGTTAAGAAAATGAAAACGATACTTGCTACGCATACGAGACAGCCTGCGGCTATACGGCATAAAATGAAGGTCAAGTGAAATTATACCGATGGACGCTACACAAAGCAAGCGCCATTTTCCAGCTAAATGATTCATTCTGAGCCGCTGTTTAACTCGCTTTACTAAAAACCCGCGGAAAAGCAAAGGACGTCTCTTTAAAAGCGGCCCAGACCGCGCTGTCGGCCAATCACGTCTACCGACCGAGCCCGTCCCGTGAAAAGCGGGTTCGCCTCCTAGAACACGCGCTACTACACTTCATCACAGCTCCACGGTAACGGTTGCCAGGGGTTACCCCCGCCAGCCCCGTGCGGCGGAATGCTCACGCGGGTAAATCAGAAACGCTCGTCAGGGGGAGAGAGGGCACGCGTGTTCGCGCACGCTAATTCCCGGATAGCGGCCGAGCGGCGGCGTAAACGGCCCGTTTTCTCATCTCGTGCAAAACGGCGGTTTAAGACGTTGATGGATACGCGAATCCCTCCCTCTCCAGATCTGAATTTCCCCGTTTTCAAATGCCTCCTTCCTTTGGGCTATCCGGCGATTACGCAACAAGAGAGAGGGGGAAAAAATCATATATAATTCATAAACAGAATAACAAGGCAGTGCACGTGTGTTAGCGCTAACTACACGAGGTTAACCGATTCAAAAAAAAAGCCACCGCTGTAATACCAGCATGAAAAATTAAACACGGTTCTGCATTACCATAGAGGCAGTCTTCTAATGCTTAACCGCCAATTACCCAGCTGCCTGTCTGTACTGAAGACTACAGCCTGCTATTCAGAAGAAAGCCAAGCGGCAGGCTTTATCAGACACAGGGACCAGCGCCAGCACGCAGACGGGTGAAACGAATGGCGGCTGCCCGTCAGGGAGAGGGGGGCGGGGCTAAAGGGCAGGAGGGGGCGGAGCAGTACCTGGGCCTCGGGCAGCGCCACGTCCATGATGTTGGGCTGGCCGACGGGCTCCCCGTTCTCCAGGCGGGAGAAGATGACCTGGTAGCCCCGGATCTGGCCGTGCTGCTTGACGGAGAGGGGCGGCTTCCACGTCACGCGGATGGCGGTGGAGTTCATCGCCTCCACCTCCAATTTCCTAGGGGGTGCTCCAGGCACTGCAAGCAGGAGGAGGGGGGGCAAAATCAGCATACAACGAACAAAACAAACACTTCCAGCACCTCCAGCACTGCGGGACACTAGCGTCTGCGGGTTACAGCTTAGTGGCGTGTGATGCCGTTATCGCATGACTGCATTATGACAGTGATAAGCTCTCCACACCTCAAACCCCAGGAAGGAGAAAAGAGACCATCATGCGCAGTGAGAGGGTTATTCAGCACTCCGTTTAAAGCTCGCCCTTGTGCTTGTTCCTGTCGATCGGCCGTGCCCAATAATCCATTGAGTCAGACAAAAACAACCATGTCCAAACCTCGCCTGTGAGATAGATATCTAAGTGACGCCGGTGCTGTTGCAGACACCCGGAGGCTGACCAAAGTACTGCAGGCCATCCAGGCGCAGTGCCTCGGTCACTTTCGAGGCCTGTGAGATTTCACAGGGCGACTGCTGCTGGCGTGTAAACTGGGAATCCTCTGGAGGCCTGGAATTGGGTCTGGTGGACAACTATCATGGTTATCTCTGGGTAAGCCCACCCAACATGCAAGGTTTATACAGAAGCCACTGCAGTCAGTGCTGAGCAGTGTGCCCCCTGCTGTCAGTGCTGTGCAGTAGCAGTGCCCCCTGCTGTCAGTGCTGTGCAGTAGCAGTGCCTCCTGACAGCGCACCCCTTTATCCTAAAGGACACCGCTCTTCTCCACATGCACACCAAACACAGGTTCACCTCAGGCTCTCCCTTCCCTTCCCAGCATGCCGTGTGATTTAGTGTCTGTTCCGCTGAGCGGGTTCGAGCCGGAGCGCGGGGGGGGGGGGGGGGGGGTGAGCGGGTGTGCAGTAAGAGAGGGCAGGGAGGGAGCGAGGTCCTGGGGCTTCTCAGTTTAACTAACCGCTCCAGCCCAGGAGGCCCGTGAGGCGGGAGCCAGCTTCAGAGGGAAAAAGGCCGCTTTCCCTTAACAGCGGTGGGGGTGGCGACTGGCTGCCGCTCAGCGTCTCGAAACAAATTAATTATGGAGCACGGCCTAAAGAGAGAACCGAGCCTGCGCTCACAACCAAGCAGAAAATGAGCTGGGGGGGGGGGGGGGGCGAACCCTGGTGGAGGGGGGGGGTGCTTTTATGGGATGGGACTCCATGTGGAAAAGCACGCAAAAGGGGAGAGGGTTTCAAAGTCAAAGAGGGCACGGAGCACAGGGAGGGAGAGAGAGAGAGAGGGAGAGAGAGAGAGAGAGAGAGAGAGAGAGAGAGAGAGAGAGAGAGAGCTAGAGAGCTAGAGAGAGAGAGAGAGAGAGAGAGTTAGAGAGGGAGAGAGAGAGAGAGAGAGAGAGAGAGCGGCTGGGACCGTGGAGGGAAAATGAACAAAGGGTGTTACGATGCTGGGGCCGTTTCAGACCCCGAGAGAGCGAGAGAGGGAAAATGAAGCGGCCGCAGGCTCCTTTCTGTCTTCTTGGGAGCGTGCGAGCGCGGAAGGGACCGCGGGCTCGGGGGAGCGGAGAAGATCCCGCCAGCCGAGGCCAAGCACGCGCGGTCCCTGGGAGGGCGGTGTCCGCTGCGCGGGCGCCGAGCGCCGCGGCCCGGGAGGGGAGGAGGGGGCGGAAGCCGGGCCAGATGTGGGCCTGGGAACAGCCTGTTCCCGCGCTGAAAGCCCCCGGCCGCCAGGAACGCCGAGCCCGGCCGTGCGTGGCCGTCTCTGGCAGCCGGGCCGCCGCAGTCAACAGGAGCAGCTGCTGGGTGGGCGGGAACATCCGCCGCCCCCGCCCCCGCCTCGCCCCCCCCACCCCCCCGCCCCCCGCCCCAGCACCGCTGCTCCGCGCGCGGCAGATGTACACAATAAAAACCCAATAAAGCGCGGAGCAGAACCAGATGAATAAAGACAGCGGAGAAGGCGTAAAGCGATTATGGGGAGGAGCGTGGGCAAGGGCACTGCCGGGGTGAGTCTGTTAGCTGTGGCGCTGGCGGTGGGGGCGCCCCGCGGGGGGAGGTGGCGGGAGCGCCGGGCGGGGGGAGATTAGAGGTGGCAAACGGGCTTTACCGCGCCCACGGCAAAGAGCTGCAGCGTGCTCTGACCCGTCCTGAGCCCGGTTACCGGGCAGCGCAGCGTGCTCTGACCCGTCCTGAGCCCGGTTGCCGGGCAGCGCGCTGCAGCGTGCTCTGGACAGACCCAGACCAGAGCGGACTCCTCTCAGGTGTCCGCAAATTCACTCATCTGAGTTTTAAGGAAGGTCAAGCCTCCCAGAAGCTTTAGTTGCGCGCAACTTCAAATCAATGGCAGCCGAAATCGTGTGAAAAGCACACACATCGGTTGAAAGAGGTCACAGATTTGTATGAGCGCTCCTGCAGGCTGAACCAGTGCCAGTTTGCCACCTCTGCCCCTATGCAGGGGCAGTGCAGGCTGGTGCAGATATATATACACCTGCACAAGTTTTCTCCCGGCCCCACCATCAACACCTCAGCTCTAACCTCCAAGAGAAGGTAACCTCTTCATCAAGGGCACCCCCAGCCCCCGCCCCCGCCTCACCCCACCCCCACACCCACATGCATCTTCAACAGCAGGACATTCACTCTTTCACTCTTCCAAGCAGCGTTTTCAGCCGTGTCCTCATTAAACATGGCAGAGAGGATGGTGGTTATTTATTTTTTCGTTAGCTTTGCTGAAGCCGTTATCTGGGGTAACACACAGCGTGTTGCTCAGTGGACGCAGCGGACCGCGCGATTGGTCCAGCGCCCCGGCGAGTCGAGCCGTTAGGAGCAGAGAGAGAGAGAGAGAGAGAGAGAGAGAGAGGGAGAGAGAGAGAGAGAGAGAGAGAGAGGGAGGGTCGCCGGTCGCGTTGGCGACGTTGGCGCCGGGCCTTACCGTCCTCGTTGGTGCGGATGCGGACGGCGGGGCTCTCCGGGCCGGGCCCCACGTCCGTGTGCGCCCTCACCCACACCAGGTACTCGGTCCACTTCTCCAGGCCCTCCAGCACGCAGCCGGAGGCGTCGGCGCCGATGCCCGTCACCTCGTGCCTCTGCTCGTCCTCCCCGCCGGCCGCCTGGTAGGCCACCGTGTACTGCACGATGGCCCCGTGCTGGCTGTCGGCGGGCGGGGCCACCCAACTCACCTTGATGCTGGTGGAGCTCAGGCTGACCAGGTGCACGTCCTGCGGGGGGGCCGAGGGGGCTGCGGGACACAACCGAGGGGGGGGGGGGGGAGGGGCGGATCAAGCAAACGAGGGGGGGGAGGAGCGTGCGGCTTGTGGACTGCGGGAGGGCCGATGACCAGACTACAAAGCGCCATGTTTCTTCTGCCCTGCATTTTGCCTGTTACACCCGCACAGCGACCAACAAGCTCCCAATGGGGAACCGGCTGAATTAAGACACAGGGGAGTCTGGATCACCATAGAGGAGCCGTCACTGTGCTCGGGATATAATGTGCACAGTGTGCGGTGGAACACAGGCAGGCGCTTGGCTACAGGAGAGCCGGCGTTCGTCACGGTGCCGAGCTGCGGCGCCGGCGGCCAGCGCTGATCCGCGCGCCCGGGCGACGCGTGTCCCAGGCTCCTCACGCGCGCCGGGTTCGTCAGCGGCAGGTGTGCGTTCCGACGCCGGCTCTCGAGCGATCGCAGTCTAAACTCCCGGCCAATCCCCCCCCCCACCCCGCAGTCCAGAAGCAGAACAGAACAAGGCATGATGGGAACAACTATGGCAGAAATTAAACTAAGAACAACTCAATAGGCAACAAAAAACAAAAATCAACAACACAAGCATGTCTACATGCAGGAACGAAGGAACTTAAAAGCATCCGGGGAAGCTCGAATGTGGGGGAGGGGGGTGATTGAGGAGGGGTTTTTGTTACATGCCAGCTTGCATTTTTAGGACCCAGAGCAGTGAGCGGAGACTTGGCACGGCCCTGTTCTGTCTGCATAGGTGGGGTTTCGCGGCTGATCTACGACAGTGAAAAACGACCATGAGAAGCATCAGAAGGCAACAGGAAGAAGAGCGGACAAACACACAAACGAGCAAATAAAAGCCAGGAGTAACCGGAATGCATCTCCCAGGCTCCCTCTGGCAGTGCTTCAGAGGGAAGAGAGGGGGCAAGAGAATCAGAAAACAGAGAGAGAGTTAGTGAGAGAGAGGGAGGGAGAGAGGGAGAGGAAGCGAGTGGGAGTGAGAAAGGGAGAGCAAGATAAAGAGACAAAAGGAAAGGGAGAGAGAAAGAATGTAAGAGAAGGGCGAGACATAGAAAGAGAGGGGGAGACAGAGAGGGAGAGAGAGAGAAAGAGAGAGGGGCAGAGAAAGAAAAGGAGGAGAAGGGGAGATAGAGAGAGAGGGAGAGAGGAAGAGGGAGAGAGGGAGATGGAAAAGGGGCAGAGAAAGAGAAAGAGGAAAAGGGGAGATAGAGAGAGAGAGGGAGAGGAAGAGGGAGAAAGGGAGATGGAAAGGGGGCAGAGAAAGAGAAGGAGAGGAGGAGTGGGTGAGAGAGAGAGAGAGACAGATAGAGGGAGAGAGAGAGAGAGAGAGAGAGGCACTCCTGCGTGACATGCCAGCGCATCTCCAGGGATTCTGACTCATGCTGTCAGACGGCAGGGAGATAAGGAGCCCGAATCAGAGGCGGGTTTCGGGGCCGCCGTTCCTATGGGAACCGAACCTCGGGCGCTCGCAGGTTTTAAGGCTGACAAGTAAAACAAACGGCTTCGAATAAACACGGGTCCCATTCCGGAAGGCTTCATAAATATTTCAGCTTAAGTTCGGTTCCAAATCGGGCGTTGAGCACCTTTCTGAAAATTACAGAGATCACCTGGCAAGGTAAGGGGAAAGTCAAACGCCTCCCTTCGATGTGCCGTAGAAAGGAAGCAGGAAAGCAGCCGGTGGAATGTTACCTTTTATAGGTGCTCTATGCTCCATGCTGCAGGAGGCTACATTTAACAGGGACAGGAACACCTCCACGTGTCCTTGTGGCCCTAATGATATTCAGAACAAAGTGTGGAATGCCTGCCTATGCAGTTACTGCAGAGTTTAGACACTTCCTCTCAGCCTTGAACAATTAAACACCGGATCTGTTCATTTATCTCGAAGCAAGTACATCTGAGAACACAAAAAAAAGATTTATCCCATCCACCCTTTTTAAACAGATCCATATGCATCCTCTTCTTGGTTCAGAGAGATGATCCCGCCTGTACTGAGTCTTATCTGACAGTGCTAACACGCTAACGCAGTGACCCGCCGGTCTGTCGAGTCTGTTGAGTGCTCCACTGCTCTGGGTCTAAAACATCGCAAGCGCCAGAAATCACAAACATCGATTTCTGGTGCTCTTCTCTTTTTTTTTTTCTTTTTTTCCAACACAAAACCAACAGCTAACAAGACAAGCAACGTACCTTGTTGCCCTTGTCAACAGACAAAGCTGTCCCTTTTGTGTGCAGAACCACAGGGAAGACTAATGGAGAAAATGCCACTAAGGTGTGAGAAGGGGGGAAAGAAAGCTTCTGCATTATTTTTTTGGCTTGGGGAGAGAAACCTGTGGGCGGTTAGTGGGGTCGTGTCGTAACCCAGTCAGTAGCGCTGGAGGCGGGACAGAGCCGAGACGGACTTACTGGACTGCGCGGTCCTGGCCTCGATGGGCTGGGTGTACACCCCCAGGCCCATTTCGGAGCGGGCCGCCAGGGAGAACTTGTACAGCGTGTCGGGCTTCAGGCCTTCCACTGCGTAGGAGCCGGCGGGGTTGAAGGTGACTTGGATCTGCGGGGGAAAACAACATGGCGGCGGTCAGGGGGCGGGCTGAGAACACGGCGAGGGCGCGGGGGCGTTTCCGTTAACCGGGACGTGAGCTCTGTTTCTAAGCTCTTAACTCAACACGCCCCCCCCACGCCCCCCCCCCCCCCCCCCCCCGCCGCAGAACTGCCTCGGACGTCGTGCCGCGTTCCGACATCGCCGCTTCTCAGCCGCCTCGCCAAGCGAGCCCACCGCAAGGGCCCTGCGTCAGAGCCGAGACACGCTAATGCAGCCGCTGACGCCGTCTGTGGGGGGCGGGGAGGGGGGGCATGCCTGTATAGGCCCTCATGCACACGCTCCAAAATTTAGAGATCGAAACGACGCTCACCACCCACACGCTTTTTAGACTTCTGGCATTAATTTTTCAGACTGGGCCAGGGAGCGGGGGAACATTGCTGAGGGGCGATCGTGCAGGGGCCGGCCGGCTCGGGGAGTGCGCCTGCGTGCGTTGAGATGTGGGACCCGCTTTTTTTTAAAAGTGCAAAGGAACCAAGAAAACCTTTATAAAAAACCCGCCCCTCTGGAAAGGCGCGTGTCTGTATGCCAGCACAAAAGAGGAGCCGCAGAGTGTCTCTGTGCGTGCGACGCTGTATTGATAAATAATTTGACTCCGCAAAATTTCAGTTAATGCCGGGAGAGGTTAAATTGCATTCTTGGGGGATCGATGGAGAGGACATTTATTTGAAGCAGAAAAGTAAGCAGAAAGGCTTTTATTCTTTACTAAGAGTTGTTGTATTTACTCATTTCATGCGGCTGTCAATACTGGTCTTTATTTATTCTTTGGCACGGCTTCCGAGCTCCGGATTGGTCGACTCGCCAGACCCTCAGCTACGTCCCGTTTCTGAGCCTTCGCCTAAAAAGCCTTCCCTCGGGTCCTGACGAAACACCTTGTGACCGAGAATGATGCAGGAGCATTAGCTGGAAGTCTGTCACCTCTGCCAGAATAGTACCAATATTAAAGGTGCTACATCTAACTTTTAATGTAGAAAAGTTTTTAAGAAAAAAAAGACCGCCACAGAGCTTGTGGAAAGTAAAGTATTGCTTTTTATCCTTTGCTCCTTTAAACTCCCGTGCGGACACAAACAAGGGAATTTGTTTTTAAAAAAATTAAAATGAAGTTTCAAAAACAAAGACGGGGAGGGTTTTTTGCGGTCGGGCCGGGGGTCCTACCTTGTTGTCCGAATTGGCCTCCCAGTACATGAGCTCGTACTTGGTGATGGGGTCCTGGACGGGCCACAGCCAGGTCAGCATGATGCGGGTGTCCAGCTCCGCCTCTGCCTCAAAGCTGGACGGCTGGGCGGGGACTGCGGACGAAACGGCACCACTCAGCACAGAGGCCAACCGGGTGACCACTCAGCACAGAGGCCAACCGGGTGACCACTCAGCACAGAGGCCAACCGGGTGACCACTCAGCACAATGGCCAACCCGGTGACCACTCAGCACAGAGGCCAACCGGGTGACCACTCAACACAACGGCCAACCCGGTGACCACTCAGCACACGGGCCAACCGGGTGACCACTGAACACACGGGCCAACCCGGTGACCATTCAGCACACCGGCCAACCCGGTGACCACTCAGCACACGGGCCAACCGGGTGACCACTCAGCACAATGGCCAACCCGGTGACCACTCAGCACAGAGGCCAACCGGGTGACCACTCAACACAACGGCCAACCCGGTGACCACTCAGCACACGGGCCAACCGGGTGACCACTGAACACACGGGCCAACCCGGTGACCATTCAGCACACCGGCCAACCCGGTGACCACTCAGCACACGGGCCAACCGGGTGACCACTCAGCACACGGGCCAACCGGGTGACCACTCAGCACATGGGCCAACCCGGAGACTCCGCTCGACCAGCACACCTACCTAACGCGCACCGCTGACATGCACGTGACACAGGGCTGGGAGTATCAGATAACCTGGTCTGTCTTTACCGAGGCGCGGAGCCCACCTGCTCAACGCCCGAAACAAGGCCATGCTTACACGCCTGCCGGCCCACTTCAGGTCCCCATGCGCTTTTCATTTCACTCCTTATTTAACCAGGCAGAGGGCTCAGCGGGGAATACGTCTGCAGTGATGACCAGGGAAATCAGAGTGGGTAGACAGGTTTTGGATGCTGTTAGCCTACATCAGATGTAGATGATTAGGAGGCCAGATGTGGAAATCCAGATGTGTGGGAATTTGGCCGTTAACACGCCTACTGGAAATGGGCCTTTCTACGATCACGGAGAGTCAGGAACTTTCTCGCGGGCCACCCAGTTCTATAACTGGAGCGCAAAAGCGGGCAGCGTGCATGTGTGTGTGTGTGTGTGTGTGCGTGTGTGTGTGTGCATGTGTGTGTGTGTGTGTGTGTGTGTAGCGCTAGCTGGCTCACGCTAAAGCGGGCAGCGTGCGCGCGCGTGTGTGTGTGAACTTGTGATACTATCTTTGTGGGAACCAAATGTCCTTACAAGGATAGAAAGATGAGGAAAATTTATCTTTGTGGGGACCTTTTGCTGGTCCCCACAAGGCCAAGAGGCTGTTTTAGGGTTAGGACTTAGGGTTACGGTTAGGGTTAGGGTTAGGGTTAGAATTATGTTAAGGTTAGGGTTAAGGTAAGGCATGTAGTGGTTGGGGTTAGGGTTAGGGTTAGGGTTAGGGTTAGAGGTTACGGAATGAATGTAAGTCAATGGGAAGTCCTCACAAGGATAGCAGTACAGGATTGTGTGTGTGTATGTGAGTGTGTGTAGCGGTAGCTGGCTCTGGGGCCCTAGCACTCACCCCCCTGCTGGGTCTTGACCTGCAGCACGTCGGAGAGCGGGCCGTCCCCCACGGAGGTGAAGCCCAGCACGCGGATGCTGTAGGTGGTGTCGGGCACCAGGCCGGAGATGGTGGTGAGGCGGCTGTCGTCGGTGTTGTGCACCTGCCAGGTGTGCACGCGGGCCTGGTGGCTG
>CM077289.1:11069420-11119420 GCA_039654925.1 Anguilla pacifica | reverse complement strand
GTATGAGCCAGTCACGGCAAAGTGTTACAGCTTAAAGTGAGACAAAAATTAACACGGGTGTCTGGAACAGCAGAGCAGGGGCCTGTGTGTGCTGAAGAGGAAAAATGAACCCAATGATATTCACTTTACTGCATTAAAAATGAGGCGAGAATGGGAAGTGTGTAAAAAAAAAGCTTTATCTTTCTGGTGCTGCTGAGACAGTAGTCCATTACACAGCCCGTAGAAAATGGCTGCGGATCACGTAACAGTAACGCTGGTGTGACTTTGACATGCATGTGGTGGACCCCACCACAGCACGATGACACTGATACCCCATGCCCACACAGAAATGGAGAGCAATGGGATTTAACGGACGGAGGAATTTAGATGAACAGTAGCAGTAGCAGGAGCCTGCATCTGAACCGCCTTGCATTGCGGCCTCCCGGGCCTGTTTGATATGGAAAGCACGGCACGGGCCAGGACTTGCTCTGAAACAGTCCCCACAAATCCATTATGAGATCAAATTCCCGAATGTTCTTCCCTCTCGGTTTATCCAGAATGTTGTCACAGCTACGCTTGTTATTCCTGTTTGCCCTTGAACTGAATCCACCACAGTGTGCAAAAACAACCCCTGTCTGATTGCGTGACAGTGTATTTATATTTGTGTGTGTGTATGTGGGTGTGTGTGTGTGTATGTGTGTGTATGAGGGTGTGTGTGCATGTGGGTGTGTGTGTGTGTGTGTGTCTGAGTGTTTGTCTGTGTGTGTGTGCGTGTATGTGGGAGTGTGTGTGTATGTGAGTTTGTGTGTGTGTGCGTGTGTGTGTGTATGTGAGTTTGTGCATGTGGGTGTGTGTGTGTGTGTGTGTGTATGTGAGTTTGTGTGTGTGTGCGTGTGTGTGTGTATGTGAGTTTGTGTGTGTGTATGTGAGTGTGTGTGTGTGTGTGCGTGTGTGTGTGTGTAGGTGTGTGTGTGTGTGTGTATGTGGGAGTGTATGTGTGTGTGTGTGCGTGCGCCCGCATGTGTAGATGTGCACACATGACTGAAGCACATTTGAAATTCAGGTCAGGTAGACTCAGAGCCAGACGTTTCTCTTTCTCCAGGCCCTCAGCTTTAAGGAGGCTTACAAAAGGACCTGAGTGATGCTGAAAGTGTGCCTTTGTGAGGACTAAAAAAACCTGCAGGGTTTTAACGTGCTAGCAGCGAGGGGCACGTCCACACGGCTGAACTTAATCACCGCGCCGATCAACAGAGCCGGGCTCCCCGGCGCGGACGGGAAAATGGCCGCGGCGTGACGCCTCTTTGAGCCAAAATGGCTCAGGTCCGCGGGAAGCGGCAATCAGCAAAGATCCGCGGGACAATGGATACCTGTCCCACGCCGGCAGGGGAGCCGGCTGGATCCCGGCCCAGTTCGCCGAAGCTCGGCTTGGAAGTGTTCTACCTGAGGGCCCGCGGTGCACGAGTGCACGAGCGTGTGAGTGCGCGAGCGGGCCGGCTAAAGTACACAGCAGCACACACCTCTGTTTACTCTCGGGCAGCAGGCGAAACGGGCGGAGCTTACGGAAAGAGGGCGCGGTCTGGGCGTGCAGGGTCCATGGAGGGAGCGGGCGTGGGGGGGGGGGTGGATTTGAGTCACTTTTCGAGCAGAGCGCGCGGAGCGGAAACAGG
Organism: Anguilla pacifica; assembly: GCA_039654925.1. NCBI lineage: Eukaryota > Metazoa > Chordata > Actinopteri > Anguilliformes > Anguillidae > Anguilla > Anguilla pacifica. Next base: position 11,117,774 of record CM077289.1, on the reverse strand, counting down.
GACGCGCCACACCACTTACCGAACCCAACACCGCCACCAACAAGTCGCCGCGATCCCTCACAAAAAAAAAGAGATTATTAACAATGGGAGCGAATTCCATTCCAGAAAGCAAGTCGACAAACAAGTCCCACGATCGGGTTCCCTGTCGCTGTCAAGCGGATATCATTTAAACGCCTTCCGAGTGACAGAATGCTATTTATCTGCCGCAAATAACTGGCCTGGGAAAGACGACTACACGACTCCTTCCACAGACACTTCTCCTCACAGCAGTTACCATTTCAACAGACAACCCATTTTATCAGAACAACGGAGGGCAGGAGCCCCGTTCATGTGCACACTCCCGAGAATACAAATAAACGCCAGTCCGGAGTCCAGCACCCTTACTGATTCACCGCCCGGCCTGCAGCTATGCCATTCCCTAAGAACACGCAGCTGACTCGTTTGGCCCCACAACCGAAAAGAAACCAGCGACAACGGCAAAGCCGCAGCAATCTCACACCGCATATCGCTATCTGCTCTGCAAAGCGACACGTAGCGGGGTCAAGGGTCAAGACCAGCGCCACCCTCTGAATATTTGCAGGGCGGCCTTCGGGGGAGATCCCCACCCCCGTCTCCGGAGCCAGCGAGCGCACCCGCCTGAGCTCTCGGCCCAAACCGCGGACCCTTTACTAAGACAGCTGAGCTCTCTGCTTCCGGCGAGCCCGCGCGCACCTGGGGCTCCTTTCCCCCGCCTCCTCCGTCGCCTCCTCCACCTCCTGCCCCCGCGGCGGGAGACACCACTGAGTGACACGAGGACACGTTTCAAAGAACCCCGCGCAGCGAAAAACCGGGTCGCCTGTACCGGAGGACCCGCTCTCTTCGTGACAGACGAAAATAAATTTAGGGGGAAAAAAAGGAAGGAAGACTGAACAGAGATATCTGGATTGTGTCACGTACGCACATTTGAATAATCCACCGTTTCTGAGGATGTTTGAACATTTCATGAGGGGTTTTTTTGGGAAGCGAGCAGACGTCGTGGTGATTGCTATCGATACCTCTCGTCTCCGTGTTGGCGGCTGAGGCTGGGGCTTTTTGGCTCCTGGCTCCACCGCCAACGCATGGAAGTGACATCATCCACCCCCCCCCCCCCCCCCCCCCCCGCCTGCCGGTTAAACGCCAAACCCCCTCTCTGGTTACAGAGAGGCGCCCGGAGCACACGCTGCCCCACAGGACGTCACTCATCCCCTTCCTCAGCCATCTGTTTGGCTACGGCCTCCCCCCCCCCGCCAACCGCTCGTATGCATTTCAGTAAGAGCAGAGGGGGATACTGAGACCTGCGCAGCATTACATCACCTCAATCAAACGAGAAGGGGGGGGGGGGGGGGGGAGAGAGGGGGCCCAGTGAAAAAAGCTGTGATCCTATCCTCCCTCCTGAATCTTTCAACAGCACTCAATTTACTTTGTGCAACTCTGTCCGGCAATTAGTCCCTGTTAATTGGGGCATTAACTCTTAAACACTTAGCGATTTAAAATGTGAAAGGCGAGATGGTGCTTCGGGGTATCGGGGGGGGAGGGGGGGTGCCGACTGACTTCACGCCATGAACACGCCTGGCCGCTGCACGGCCCCCCGGTGACGGGTTCTGGCGAGCTGACGCTTTTGTCTTCGTTTGAATGCAAACAGGAAAAGCTTTTTTACAATAAATATACTTTTTATTATTCCCCAAATTTCCTCTGTGTGCCGACAAACCCCTTCGCTTTGCACAACAGAGCCGCCGCCGTACCTTAAGCTCCTCTGCTTTGCCCAAATCAAAGCTGGCAGGAAGCGGGCGAGAAAGGGCGATAACGCACGGCCTCCCGCTCTAATTCCCCCTCCTGAGGGTAACTCCACATAGGCGCATCAGCAGGAGAAACATCCCGGAGATTCAACAAATCTTTAAGAGCGACCTTTTTGGAAATGAGTATCAACTGCGCCACGGAGAGCACTCCACTCGGTTGCTTTGAAGTCGGACAAAGATGCCCAGGGTGCAATTATTAGCGTAAGAAAGAGAAAAACATCGGCGGCACTAACCCTGCTTTTGTATTTTGCGGCTTGTTTTTTTTTTTCTGGCTCTGTGATGAGAAAATGGTTCTCCAATATGAAAATGGGGAAGGAAAAAAAATATATTTTCTTGCTCGTATTCCCCGCAGAGACGACTCTTCCGGGCTCCAGCCCTCTCGCGTCTCAGAAAACGGCCAAGAAAACTTAGTGCCTAAGTCCTGGAGGATTTCAATAGCGCTGATTAAAAATACTGGCCCGGTAGTGTTCTCACGTTCCTTTGTTCTCTGAAGTAAATATGTAGCCCGAATCAAATCCTCCATTCTTGGCTACACAATTAAATCTACTTCGGCGAGATTAAATACTCGAAGGGCTTAAAAAACACGGCCTCCTAAGCAGGCTCGGGCACCTGACTCTCAGCCGCTCTCTGGTGAGGTGTGACAGTGCTGTAGCGGTGGTGATCGTGTGAGAAAAGGCGCTGTGTTGCTCAGCTGTAATTTGGGACACAGCTGTTCCTCTGGGACGGAGAGCCCTTCGCCGATCGGTGGACGCGCTCCCGCCCGCGAGAAAAGGAATTCCGCTCGCGCTGAACAGGGGCCGGCCGCGTGCCGAACCGCTCCTGACAGGAAGGCCGACAGCAACCTCGCGATAAACCCGCGCTGCCTAAACCTGCGAGCAGGCCAGGCGTTTAATTGGGCTCTGAATTAGCCGCTGACCGCTCAGACAGGGGGAAGCGAGGGCGGAGCTGGGCTCCGGCAGTGCTGGTGAACCTCGCGGAGCACAGAAACACGGAGGTCACAGACAATGATGTGGAGCGGGTGAGCAGGCATGGCGGGGGGGTGGGGGGGGGTGGACTGTGTACTGTGAGAGACACACAAGGTGGTGGGGGGAGGGGGAGGTGGAGGTGGAGCAGGAGCATGGGGGTGGGGGCGGAGTCGAACAGGGGGTGGTAGCCTGGGGTTTGGACTGTGCGGGCAAACGAGGACTCATGCAAGCAGGCATTCTGAGGCATCACAAGAGACGGGGAGGGTGATGGCAGTGTCATGGCAGGGCTGTGGTGTGGGAATTTCAGGACAAAGGCTGCACCCCCCCGTGAGGGGGTGGGGACGGGGTGGAGGTGGGGGGGACCAGCTGGCCATGGTCCGCGCAGGGCATTATGCAGGAGGGTAACAAGTGAAAAGGACCAACCTTCGCGCTGATCTGAGAGGCGAGTTTTGGAGTGATAGTTTTGATGGCGGTGTACAATGGTGGTGAAATGAAAAAAAAAAAAGACAAAAGAGAAAAAAAAGAAGACAAGGAGAAACACAGAGAGAGTGAAACAGGCCATGATGGGGACAACATTGCTGAACATTGATTCACAAATGCATACACACACACACGCACGTATACACACATCCAAGCTGTATACTGGCACACTCTCTTATAAACACGCACAAACACACACACACACACACACACACTCCTTCTCAGCCTCACGCAGGCCTCTCACGCACAGCAGAAGCACCGCTGAATAAAGATGGCATCGGACATTCTGTACTCGCTGACACCTCAGCTTCATTACGCGCAATTCCCACACTCGCAGGCCCAGCCGCTAACAGCGTCCAAATGCATTCCGTCCGTCGGCTCCTTTACCGCAAAGCCGCTGAACAGGTTGGCGGCTGGACGCGAATACAAATGGGTTCAATGAATTAGTCATTCATTCGACGCTGTATTGAAAACAGACTCTCGCCCACGTCCTACCCACGGATCCCTGCTGCAGACACAAAAAAAGGATGCAAAGACAGCTCTCTCACAAGCGTTAGTTTTGCAAGGTAAACACAGACACGTTGCTGAACACAGTCACATGAATGCTTATCTGGATACCGACGCTGGATGCTGGGATATTTGGAGGAGGACCCAGATTATGCGATTTTCAGAAGTGCTCTGTTCTGTAAGCTCCAAACCACAGTACACCAATATCGTTGACATGCTGATAATGTATGCATAGTACATTCAGTCAATGTTATAGGCTATACCCTCGCCCAACTCCCCCTCCTCCCAACACGCACTCACACACACACACGCACTCACACACACACACACAAGCACCCCCACACAAGTGCAGACAACCACCCAGGCTCAGCACACATTCCCACACAGACACTGTGACAAGTCACACGGAAAAATGAACAAATGCAGACAATCGCTTACTTCTTTTCACCGCGGGATAAGCTCTTGATGTATGAGCGCGCGCACATACAGTCTGTATATTTGACAGTGCCCTTCCCGTGGTGATTGATTCCTCTGCGAAATGGGGGTCAGAGAGCACCCCAACCCCACATGATGAGCAGCTCAGGGAAAAAAGGCCAGACAGCCGTAGGGGAGTAAAAGGAGAGAAAGACAGAGGAGGGAAGACAGAAGGCAGGACAAACCCACCCCACCCCCGCCCCCACCCCCACCCCCACATCCCAAAAAAGCCTTTGACCACACACGAAGAGTAGGTAGACCAGACATTTTTCAGGGAGTGCTAAAATCTGACAGCATGGCTGTTGAATTTGCGCATCCTAAGAAGGGGGTAGAAAAGTTGTAGGAGTGGAGGAGGTCTTAGCTTTTGTGCCATTAGCTTTTTGGTCGTAAAAATGTAGAGGCAGCCTAATATACACAGGAAGTTGTCCATGTACAATCTAATATCCAAAGGAAGTTGTCCATGTATACTTACCTTTCTGCTGAGCCGAGTAGCAGGAACTGTCACAGTTAGCTGTTGTACAGGCTTGACATAAATGACAAAGCCTGGCTGAATCTTAAAAGGAGGACATTTTAAAAGAGAAGGCTGGTTTCCGTTCAGTAGTCTCAAAGACATAATGTCGGTTCTATTTGAAGTCAAAATGCTCAAGAAAAATACGTAGTAAGAAATTGAGAGAAATGCAAAGTCCTGCTGTTCAAACAACACGCTCCTTCCTACTTGGCTGTCACGAGGCCCGTTTTGGTAAGAATCTACGGTGATTCATGGACGTTCGCAGCATTCCCTAACAGGAATATCAGAAGTTCAGCATCTATACTGTCTGCGCGTGGACATAAAAACACAATCACAGTGACTGACTGCAGCACTCTGATAAACGCAGTGCATTACGGACTGTTTGTCACATCGCAGATCTTAATTGTTCACATTTCTTGCAGCTGCAGGCCTGCAGGCGTGAGCTGGAAGTTAAGATGAGGGGTGCTTAAAAACCTCTGAGGAAGAGCGGTAAAAACCCCTGAGGAAGAGCAGAGGCAGTTCCCCGTTTTTTTTAACGTTTTCCCAGGCACCCCAGCCTGACGTTCCTCCGCGGCGGCGCACGGGGCCGCTTTCGGGAGGGGCCCGCCGCTCCGGGGGCCCTTTCACTGGCCCCAGACTGCGGGCTTCCCGTCCGCTGCGTCGGCCTACCCAGACTTAACCGAAAGCACAATGCGCTTTTGTTCTTTGTCCCTGAGCCAAGAGCACTTCCAGAAGGTTATGTTCCGTTTATTTATCCTGAAATGTAGGTTACCACAACACAGAGCTCTTTCTCTCTCGCTCTCTCTCTCTCTCTCTCCCTCTCTCTCTCTATCTCTCTCTCCCACAGTTGTACGGGTAGACGGTGTCCATAGTTACCATTCCATTCCTACTACGCAGACCAGCAGACGGTGCTGCGGTTGCTCCACGGCAACCTGTGGGTGGCATCGCGCAGCGGCTGGAAGCCTCCTCCACAGACCCTAACTCCACACCTCGCCGTGAGTACCTGTCGGGGGGGGGGAAACCGCAGCGGCCACGCCCACACGAAACGGCGACGCGTGAGGTTTGGGTTCAAACGAAACCCCGCCGCTTCTCCCCCGTATCATTACCGCCATTAGTGGTCTGGAGCGAGTCCAAAACTACATTTGGGTTTTCTGGTGTTGAAACCCACGAGCCTGGTTTCGCAGATTGAGGTCGTAGATAATTCCTCTCGAGATTATAAACAGTCCCTGTGTAAAGCAGAGGGGGCTGCGGTTAGAACTCTACAGCAATATAAACAAACCGACTCGGCGGAGTGGCCGAGAGCAGGTATAACGCCCTTTGACCTTCCGGGAAGTGAAATGATCCAATCCCAGCGAGCTGTAGCAACCCTGCGCTAACTGACAACCCATTCCGAGAACAGTTTATTTTTATTATTTCTTTGGTCCGGGCGCAGGCACTTTGAGATGTGTTAAAAGTGAGCATGTCATCCTCTTCCCTCTTATTTTAAGCACAAGGTGACAAAATCGCTGCATGATGTCTCACGCTGAAGTCTGGGAGCCTAGGGCTGTTTTTCTCTCATAAACAGATTCTTACCTTTTTTTTGAAAACTTCAGCTGCAAACTGCAAATGCACCAACCCAGCGTTTTTTTTTTCCTCCTCTATATAAAATGAGTTTAAAATAGAAATACAGGCGCACATATATCTCTGTATCCACTTCTGGATGAAAGTGGATGGAAATACTTGTAATGATGATATCTACGGCAATGCCCTGGCATGCAGTGAAATACAGAGGGCCTAATAAACCACTGACATTTATCATTATGGCTGTCTATGGCAGCAGGGAATTTGATCAGATAATGAGTATTCTCATTAACTGCAAACCTCACACGCTATTACTCAGAACAGATATTCTACTTGGCACTTTCATATTGATCTTAGCAGGGACATATATTTCTCTCTTGGTGTTCTGGCAGGTTCATAGGAGCACAGCATTAACTTTGGTGGTGACCTCTACAAACAGAACGGCTATACGGTAACTGTACACACGTGTATATGCGTACACACACAACACGTACTATACACTTAAACTACTGTTTCCGGTTAATATGTTTGTTGGCCATTTCCAACTAATCCAAATAATTAATGCAGCTAAGGTTATCCAAGGATGCCATGCAGTCTGTGATAAGTGGAAGGGAGCAGTTCCTTGTTGAAAGAGATGTTAGGAGAGGATGATTCAGAATGAACCCTGCTGGTACAGAGAGAGTGTAACCTGCAACCCGCAGGGGGTGAGGGGGAGGCGGGGGGGTTTCCAAACTCAGAGCAGGAAACACAACAAGGCGGTGTCATATTCGCTCGCCGCCAGACTTCACATGTTCACACGTGTCTGGCTTCAGCCTCACCCAGACGGCACCGTGGCACCTGGCCCTGACCTCAGACTCACCCCGGTGGCACGCAGAACTCCGAGTCTGTGGCACAGGTCAAACAGGGTGCCGCACAGGACTTCTGCTACGTCGCAGCTATCGGACACGTTTAGATGAAACGGAGATAGATAAATAAATAAAACAAAACAAAAATCCAGACAAAACAAACGTGAGAATGTTGACTTTGGGCGGCCGAATGAGGCTGTTGTTCCAGGAGAAGCGTCCCCGCGGGGGGGGTCGGCGGGGAGATGGAAGAGAGCGCGGAGGTCAGCGCGGTTCGTTCTGGCGGGACGAGCTCCGTAGATGCGAAACTGTGACGGGGAACGGGAGGAGGAGCTCCGGAGCGAAGCTGCGGGCGGGTGGCGGGTGGGGCGCTCTTACCTCGCACGTAGAGGTTAGCAGGGGCGGAGTAGCGCGTCCCGGCGCTGTTCATGGCCACGCACTCGTACTTCCCCTGGTCGGACTCCTCGCTGTTCTCGATCTGCAGCGCTCCTGGCGAGGGGCGGGGGGGGGGGGGGGGAGGAGGAGGGAAACGAGGGGAAAGACAGCACACAGTCAAACTCCGACACCAACAAAACTGAATGCGCACGCACACAAATGCACCATATGCTACCTAGGGTGCATTTTGGCACCGTGAGCAGTGAATAACGTAGCAGCACGGTTTACGTGTTTGAAAACACTGAGTAATCCGCGATGGTGGCATTAACAAACGAGTAGAAAATATGGAAAGGCAAAGGGATCACAAATATGAGCTCCCTGAACTAATCAGGGGACTCCTCTTTGACTAATCAGCTAAAATATGCAGCAGCTATGATATGAGCAGCTTTCTTGGATGTTGCTTAATGCTAGCTAGTTAGTCTCCAGCACTGGCTACCAAGTAAACACCAATGAAAATCGACCAAACTAGATTTCAACTGAATACGATTTCTGATACGAGAGAAAATAGTCTCTGTCCTTGACCATGGTATTTCTGACTATTTTGCCTTTTGTAGAGAAAAACAAATTGTTTGCCAGGGAGCCATACTCCTGCTGAAGGCCTACTCCACATCTTATATGGGGAAATGAGGTATGTGTTCAAACTGAAGCATGGCGCCAAGGATGTTGTCAAAGAAGCACATGGTGTAAAAAGAGCTGATCTTAGCAGCCTTCTAGTCCATCACGCGATGAACAGGCTGCCAAGCATCAGCTGTCACGTTCCAGCGTTCAGCACCAAGCCACCATGTGACAAACACAGAGAGCAGAAAAACAAGGGATTTCACACAGAAGCCAATTACTGACTGAAGTCACAACACAACGGCTGAACAAGGGAGACACACGGTTGTCTACATCTAGACGGTAAACTCTGCATGATGTCTTCCGGATAAGCTTAAGCAAAAGCAGAATGGGACAACATACCCACAAAACAGGAATGACATCATGCTGCCATTATGTAGTGTGATTGGCCAGATGAACAAGGCCACAAATTGCTAATAATTCCATGATTGCTTCACTGGCTGTTATTGTGAGCTCTTTTCTCTGTCCCCTTTTCAGGCTATTCAGACAAATATAATCAAAGCTGGAAAAATATGTTTTGCTGCCTTTAAACAAAACAGAGAATTTACTGACTGCTCACTTATGTGCAATTGTAAAAAGAGCTTGTGGTGAAAAACTGGCTGGTCAATAGTTTTTTTGAAGAAAATAAATGGTGCCTGCAAAAAAAATTGCTGACTGTGACTTACCTGATTCTCTCTCTTAGAAGTTAGAAAGATTTAGCATCTCACCATTTTCTTTCACAATACCTCCAACAGGCCACACAGTTTCACTGCTTAAGCGATGACATAAAAACTAAAACCCAACAAACGGGTAAAAATGACCATGTTGCTCGGACAGCCACACTTTGGAGAGCAAACAAGACAGGATTTTGACACCATGCAGACCACAGAATGTGAAGGACACTTAAAAACAACTGCATTTCAAAATATCCTTCGGCTGGATTTAGGAAATGCGTTATGGGGTGAATGGCTAGGTTACGAGAATGCTCAGCGCTGGAACAACGTAACAAAAATTAAGACAAGGCATGATGACACCCAAGATGGATTCTGGCAGTGAGGGGCTATTACAGAGGAAATTCCGAGCTCCCACCTTGATAGCCCCACTCCAGGGAGACAAGGCGCAAATGCACACACTCACACAGAATGCTCTGTGGGGGAGTGTCCGCAGTGAAGCGGTGACCGTGTGACTGAGTGTTCATGAAACGTAATCATTTCCACATTCAGATGGCTCCTCCACCAGAGAGCCAATGAAGAGGCTTCTGGCATGTTTCACAGATGTTCCCAAACCCCATAACCTCCTCAGAAGGCAGCTGACCTGTCCACGTTTCTGGCTTGTTACTGCTTTTTAACACCTAGTAAATCATGGCCCCAGCGTCCCTCCTAAAGGCCAGATCCTTCAGCGTGTGACAGTGCTACTGACAAGCGATTCCAAAGGTCATGAGATATGGTCATGTGTCCTGTGGCTTATGTGCTTCGCGCTCTTCTTTTTTTGTCACTTTACGATGCGGAGTGGCGACGAACTCCGCAAACGTAAGGTTTTGCAGGATCTCACGCAGGCGCTCTGCATGTACGTAATGAGCGGCAACAGGAAATCGCGCTGCCCTCCGGCGACTGCTATTAACCCGGCCTTGGTTCCAGGCGATAGAAGGCCGCTGCCTGTTCTCACCTAACCGCCTCCCAATCATTTCGAGGCCGAGCCGCGCACTGACACGGCCTCTCTCACGACATCTATTCTCAGCGGTGTCACTCACCTCATGCAAATAGAGCCATTTAAATCTGGGCTAGGTGGCATACGAGCTGGCCTTCAGCTAGCGCGCCTGTTCCTCTGCCCCCGGAAAGCTAATTTGCAGCTTGTTTTCCAGTGTAACAGCAGCTAGTGTAGCGTAGCCCGGCTGGGTAGCGCCCGTCGGAGCAACACCTCAGCGAGATTTCCACGGGTGATTTCCTCTCCATTAGCGATGGCTGATTTGTTTGCCATGAAGGGAATCGACATTCGACAACACAGAACAACAAACGGGGCGTGGGCTAAGACAGAGAGGAGGTGTGAGGACCGAGAGAGAGAGAGAGAGAGCTGGAAATGGGAACGGTGGGAGGAATGAAGTGACTCAACATTTGAGGGCAATTTCCAGCACTCTTACCTCTGATTGGTGTACCACCTGGTGAGGTAATTTGAATGCAAATAAAATTGGAGAGAAACGTTAGTACAAAGAGGAAAGAGAAAGGGGAAAAAGAGCAAAAAAAACAACAAAATTACGTAAACAAGAACTTAGAAATTCTCCAGGTTTTTTCCCCCCTTAGTTTGAGTGAAATAAAAAGAGGACATAATCTCAAATAAAGAGAGAGGCTGCACAGTTTGAAGCAACACTCCTGAGGGGTTAGTAAAGTGTTGAGAGAAAATGTCTACTTGAGTGTGAGAGTCACTGAGCAAATCTGTATATAACCTTCTATAGAGCTGGGCAGACCTGTATATAACCTTCTACAGAGCTGGGCAGACCTGTATATAACCTTCTATTGGACTTTACAGACAACCACTCTCAGCAAATACCTGTGTAGGTTCAAAATTCCACTGCATTGTTACTGCATTGACAGCCTGCCGGCTGATCAGAAATCATTGCTGATATTTCCAAAGAGTTTGTGACATTGTTAATACAGGGACAGTCTGGTAATATGCATCAGTGCAGCTGGAGCGCATTGGGATTCATATTCAGATAAATGGATCTTGATAGGAGAAACTGTTCAGAATTGAAAAGGCTCCTAAGTTTGTGTGCAGCCTGCACATTGAAGACGACAGCAGCCCTCAGGAGACTGTCTGAATCGTGTCAACTCTGAGAAAGACCTCCCCCTAGGGTGGAGAAAACTCCCCATAACTATGCTTTCGGTTAGGAATCCGTTGGCCTGCTCAGCCTAACCTGAAAGAGGCCTTTCTGGGCAGACTGCTATTCAACAAGACAAGGTGTGAAACACAGACATTCCCAACTTCTTCCGGAAACTTCAATGATTACATTCTTGTCCCTTTTGATTTGACCATGTGCCCCAACTCTCCTGCGGTTGCCAGGGTTGTTGTTTGATCCTCAGGCACTGTGCTCCCTAACAAAACTGCAAATCTGCAAGCTGTGAGGAGAAGTGTGATTCGCGCTCAAATTGACATTCAGAAGGACACGCGCGGGACTGTAAACCACAAGGGTTAAGACCCCCAGTGGACCGAGAGAAACGCGGCGTACTTCTCATGAGCAGCACGTCTTCAGCGGGGCCCTCAAACAATTAACACAGCTGACCTTTCCGGCCGTGAAACCAGCGGGACTGCTTCAGCAGTTCATTAATTCCCACGTTCCAGGGCTTTTTTTTGTGTCTCGGCGTGAGATTTAAGAAATGCAAAGCGTGTCATTATTGCCCAGTTCAGGACAGGACCTATTTGCCTTGCGAACGGACCCCGCTCCAGTAACCTGCATTCACTGGAGGTGGCGGTGGGAACAGGTTTTTTGTGGAACCGAGGCACCCGGAGTTGGAGAGAGACCTCTGGAATAACAAGCGTGCCCCCGCTAAAAGAGGAGGATTTACTGGAGAAAGACGAGATTTAACTCTGTGAAGAGGCACTAATCTGCTCTTTCAGACTCCCCCCCACCCCACCCCCGCCCGCCCCCGCCCCTTCCCTCAAATACTATCAGATCCTGGGGCAGGCCTGAGCCGTTTATTTACCAAGTGCTCCGCGTTGTAAATAGAGTGGGATCGATCACAGCCCGCACTAACACTGCACCGTCCGCAATTAGGTGAAGCCAACTGCATCTTTTTGAGAGGCGTAAGCTTCATTTGACGCAAGAGAGAGTTTTTTTTTAACACTGCAGAAACATAGAGGTCATTAATTGCCGGGGGGCTGGGGGGGGGATTTGTCTTTGCATTTCGTGGGGGACATTTTCATTACTCGACTATATTTAGAGCAACCTGAACAATTAGCTGTTAGGAAGTTTTGAAATTTTTCCCACGCACATAAACAAGACGCGTGTCAAGTTTGAAAATCACGTTGTGTGTCTACATGGATGCACAAAAGGCAAAACTCTCTTTGCTCAGAAATCTCCCCCAACACCGTGTAAGAGATCCAGAACATGGACCATACTGTGTTCAGCCTGAGGCGGTAGCAACAGGGGAGATAGGGGATTGGAACTCTGCAGACAGATGTACTATTAAAGCCTTAAAACCATACTGTCCATTATCCTCCTTTAAAATGCGTTGAAGAGAGAACCTCGGGTCTATACCACATTCCCACCTCTCTTCCATTAAAATATTCCTCACCCATCATATGAGTCCTTGGGCAAAGAGCAGAAGCTGTGATTCACACCCCCACCCCCGCACCCACCCCCACCCGGCCCTTCCCCCCACCCTCCCAAAGGGGGGAACAGCTTCTTCCACTTGCACCTTTATTCTTACACATCTCACAGTTTTGAAATTGTCCCATAAGACCAGCCTGGATGATGGTATCAAGGTGAAAGTCATGAACAGCTGATGCTAAATGTCCATTTTTGCTGCAGGCGATGTGAAACACCGGCAGCCTTATAAAACTAAGCCTATAGCTCTGGCCTACGTTTCGTTTCTACCTGAAAAGGCACCAGTTATCTTTTCTGTCCTCTAACGAGCCTGGCCTATATTAAGGTTTGATGCAAGGACAGTCAGTGAGGCGCAGGTAATTACCGCGGACTCTCAAACACGAGGCTTCGCATCAGACCATCCGTGATATATACGTTTGTGTGAGTTGTCATGGTTACTGTCCAAGCCCATTAGGAGGTCTTCTCATCTGACCGTGTTTTTTTTTTTCTTTCTCTGTTATGCCCTGCAGGTGAGAAGGCAGAGAGGGGGTCCCGTACCTGATCGCAGCTGCTTGATGCGCCCGTTGCTGGTGCTTATGTCCACGGGCAGGAAGTCCTTGAACCAGGAGATCTCGGGGTCGGGGTTCCCGCTGGCCGCGCACAACATGGTGGCCGTGCGCGTCTTCTCCACCACCTTCAGCTGGGGGCCCATGTCGATGGTGGGGAACCCGTGAGGGACCTGGTTCTCTGCAACACACAAAGAGAGAGAGAACACACACGGTCAGACACCTCCCAGACCTGTTCCCCCATTACAGGCATTTTGCAGACGCTCTTATCCAGAGTGACTTGCACAACTTTTTCACATCTACATTGTATCCGTTTATACAGCTGGATATTTACTGAAGCAGTGCGGGTTAAGCACCTTGCTCAAGCGTACAACGGCAGTGTCGTACCGGGGAATCGAACCTGCGACCTTGGGGTTACAAGACCAACTCCTTACCCATTATGCTACACTGCCCCCCTTCGCAGCGGCTGATGTGACGTCGCGCTCGGGCGGTTTGTGGGATTGAGCCGTGAGCGTGGAAGGCTGACTGACAGGTGAACGTACGAACGGGGCGAAATGGAGCGATCGGGCCCGGGGGAGGATTGCCCCGCGCCGCTCAGGCGGGACTAATCCCCGGACAGCGCCTTCGCTTCCGGAACAGATCTGCATGGGCGGCGGGGGGGGGGGGGGGGGGGTTATGGTGGGGGCTGCTGGGGGATCCACTGCCTGCTCGGTACTGGGCTCAGCCTGCCGTGGATCGACTGGAGGGATAAGGGCGCTCAAATGGCGACCGTGCTAAAGCCTGTGTCAAACCGAGGCCTCCGTTTCTGTTGAGCGGACAGGTTCGCCTGTGCAGGCAGCTAAAGAGCAGGAGCTTCATTGCTCCCTGAGTTCTGTGCGTCTGACCACGGTCAAGGGCGCGCTCGTCCAGTACGGACACATCCCCTCACACAGCAGGGACTTTTCAACATCGCCACGAACAGCTACTGCAAACACATACCACTCAGCAGAGATGCTCCAAAAAACACACACTTACATTTTAAACCAAACATGTCAAGGCCAAGCAATATTATTCTTATTTTCTCATTACTGTAAACAGCAGTATCAGTATCAGTTGTAGCTAGTTGGCTCATTTATTGCAACTGTCTTGTGTTTTTTTCCCCTTCATTTTTCAGAGAAACAGCTCCTCGGAAGATCATCCAGTCGTTCCTCATTTAAAACTGCGCATATAACTATGAAGATGCCCCAGGAATCCCACGCTCAACAATGCATTTTACAGCCTGACTATAACAAGCATTATGAAGACCATGGAAATCTCTATTCTGAGTAAATCATCAAATAAAATTGGCAATTTTCTCATAACAATAAAATGAATAACAGTCTACATCCTCTTCAGCTACAGGTAAGTAAATGCGACAGTGAAATACTTAAGCACGCTGCACTGGCTGGGCAAAAACATGGCGTTTCTGAAACCCGTGCCTGAAATCCCCCTTCAGGCTGGTCTTTCCATTATAAAAAGGGAGAGACCTAGGGTTGCCAGACGCCCAGATTTCGACTGAAAAAGGTCTGGTTTGTGGTCCTGACCGGACAATCGGTTGTGCCATCAGCTCCGACAGCACCAAACCTCGTTTACGTTTAAGCTGTGAATCCTGTACCGGTTTTAACACATTTCAAACCCCAGATCCCCAGGCTCAGCACTGCAGCAGTATTTATGCCCAGGGACAGAACTGAAGAGGTGACGGAGCCCACAGGCTAATGAGCGTGCGCAATGAGACAGAGGGAACCGGGAAGCAAGAGGAGCAAAGAATCCACACGTCGGCACTGCTCCAGTCTCACTGTGTATCCAGGGTGAGTGTAAATGACCGGGTTCCTATGTCACTTCTGTAATGAAAGAGCACCCTGTGCAGAGCGCAGAGCCCATTCTGTGCGTCTGCGTACGACGAGTCCCCCGACGGATCGATGGGAGCCGAACGGCGGACACGGCGGTACGGCGGCGAATCGATGCGCGACGAACGGCGAGCAGGCCGGGCGCTAGCGCGCGAACGCCAGAGAGGGATCGATGGGCGCGGTATCTAATGCCGGGGGACGCCGCGGCGATCGTCACGCCCGTAACTCCACTCGGGAAAGGCGAACGGTGACGCGGCGCAGTGTGTAACGCAGTCGGTAGAGACACACAGGCCCGCTTCGTCGCTGGGTGCTGGGTGACGGCGGTAGCGTGCCAAAGAGGAGGGCGAGCTCTCAGGCGAACAGGAGGGTAGTGGTGAGCGTCAAGTCCGTCGGGTTGCTAGGTCTGAACACAAGCTCTCGGAGACACACACACACACACACACACACACACTCCCACTCACATCCACTCTCCAGAGGGATGGACTACACTGCTGTAGTCAAAGCTGACAGGCTGAGAATGCCAAAGAGCTAACTAAGGCTGCCAGCTTATAAATGTTTTATAAATCTGCATTTAAGAGCACTATATGTAATCAATAATGTTTACAGATTCAGTGGGAAAGGACTAGGCCTACTTCTTTCAACGTTGTTCTGTATACACAAAACTAAGCCTCTCACACATATGAATTAACTAAGCGACCGCTGTGGATGTCGAGCTGTTAGCGCATTCAGTGACACCAGTTGCCCAGGGCTACAATTGGCCATGCAACAGAGATCAATGGTCTTTGCAGGTAAGCTACCAATATTTATTCAAGATGGAAAGTAACTTAATGACTCTTATATGATAGTGCAATCGCAAACAGCTCAAAAAATAAAACAGCTGAATGAATAGTTTGTTTGGAGAGCCATCAGTTTTGGTGTACTGCCACTAGATTTTACATACGGATTGCCAGCTATTAGTAAAGGTGCCATTATGACAAGCAAAACGCCCTTAAATAACCTGCCAATAGTCCTGAAATTAATTACTGTTGTTTTTTTGGATCACATGCAAGTTAAAATAAATGAATAAAAATATTAAAATAAAACAAGCGAGTGCGTCAACAGAAAAAGAAATCTGAGAAATTTAGCAATTGGAACAGTACAAACTTAGCAATTAGACGAGTACAAATAAAAAGCCTACCATTATTCCTGCCACCCTTGTGCAACAGGGCCCTGTTACAACCATTAATACATTTCCGTTTAGCCAGCTAAAGCCTACCGCCTGGTATCCCTGCATGACAGCCATCTTGGGCATTGTTAAAAGCACATTCTGCACTATGCTAACACAATGCAACACCACTAACCAACGTGTGTATAAAGTTGTGGGGAAGGGATGGGAGGCACATCCCTACGGTACCTGATGCAGACGGACCATAAATCCATTGTAACATGCACAATCCTGCCAGTGAAGCACACATATTTTAATGGACCTTTGGTCTATTTGGATCATACGAATGCACTGAACCTCATGCCTTATGAGGATAGTATTCTGGATAGTATACAGTTTTTCTTCTTTAGAAAGACAGAAGGACACATTTACTTGATCTTGGTTCCGCGTGCCATAAATCAACCCATCAATCAATCAAATATTATTTATATAGCAGATTTTATGTACAAAGGATTTGTCCCAAATTTGCTCCATCGTTTACCCTGGCCTAAACCCCCACAGAGCAAGCCAGAGGCAACAGTGGCCAGGAAAAACTCCCTGGAAGACAAGTAGGAAGAAACCTGGGAAGGAACCAGAATCAGTAGGGGGCCCATCCTCCACTGGCCAGCTCAGGCAGTGGGTTCACTAATAACATAATCAGATCAAGTCTCTGCCTCGGTACCAGGGCATCAGTGCTAAGGGGGTATAACAGGGTAAGCTGTCCTGGGCACCAACTGTTCCAAGGGGCCCCTAGAGGGGTGTGTATGAGCATGTGCATGCACAGGGGGGCCCTTTCTCATATTTGGTTCCCCAGCACAAATCATTTCCAGACCCGTCCCTGCTTGGTACAGCACGCGCCGTGGTTCGAGCGGCGTACGGGAGCCAGGAAGTGCACTGAGCACCGGCGTACGGGAGCCAGGAAGTGCACTGAGCACCGGCGTACGGGAGTCAGGAAGTGCACTGAGCACCGGCGTACGGGAGCCAGGAAGTGCACTGAGCACCGGCGTACGGGAGCCAGGAAGTGCACTGAGCACCAGCGTACGGGAGCCAGGAAGTGCACTGAGCACCAGCGTACGGGAGCCAGGAAGCACACTGAGCACCGGCGTACGGGAGCCAGGAAGTGCACTGAGCACCGGCGTACGGGAGCCAGGAAGTGCACTGAGCACCGGGGTATGGGAGCCAGGAAGTGCACTGAGCACCAGCGTATGGGAGCCAGGAAGCACACTGAGCACCGGCGTACGGGAGCCAGGAAGTGCACTGAGCACCAGCGTACGGGAGCCAGGAAGTGCACTGAGCACCGGCGTGGGGCTGCCAGGTAAAGACGCATCCCCTCCAGAGCTCACGCAGAGACGGGGCGCGAGCACGAGAGGGCCGGGCGACATCGCGCCGCGACGCGCTCTTCAGATCCTAACAGCCGCCTCAATCCCGCGTCGATTTCACACCGCCAAAATCCTCAAGGCCCCGGAATGTATGTAGGTCCAGTAGTGCTGCCTACATGTACACATTCATATTCTGATACACACAGGCATGAACACAAACGCATTCGCACCAACAAAGATGCGCGGGTGCACCAGGAAAACACACACACACACACACACACACGGGTGTCTCTCAGCCTCACTCGACGGTGGCAAAGCCCTGAACTTCAGCCCGGGCGTCTCGAAATCCAGTCCCTATAAATCAGTTCCCCATTCACCGGCACCTAGCCGTCTCCATGACAGCAGACAGATCAAAAGCTTCAATGAGACAGTCAAATATTTGTGCACGTCACGCGCCAAAATAATCTCACACATCTCGGATCTCAAAAAGCCTAAAACATACTGTGACATTTGAGTCAGATTTACAGATTGCGGTACCCGCATTAAGGCACCGTCCCTGTGAGACGGCAAACACGTTCTGCGGTGGCAGATGGGAGGGAACTGGTGTTACCCTTCCTCTGCACAGCGCTGGAGCCGCGGCGGCCAAACCGACGCTAAATCACCTAGCGCTGGCTACCGGGCGTCAGGTGGTCAAGCGCCCGGCTTCCTTCACCAAGGTGACACCTTTCGCTCGGCGAAGAGAAGAGCGAGTAACCATGGCAACTGCCGAGGAGAAGGAAGGGAGGAGAGGGGAGCGCGGGGGAAGCTGAGGTGGCGAACAAAAGAAGTTCCAGGAGCCCGAGCGAAGCCGTCCCTCCGCGCTCTCTCTCCTGCGCGCCGAGCCGCAGGCTCTCCGTAGATTAGACCGGGAGCCTGCTAATCTAACGCTGACGCAGGAGTGCTAGCTAAACACCGGATTAGCCTCCGTTCAGGGTGAATGGCCAATGCGGCGCTACGGTGGGGCTGTGTTCAAATCAGGCCCAATGTTTGCACCCAGAACGTAAAGTCGAGCAGACAGACACACAAATTAAGGAAGAAACTTGCGGATCCTGGTAAATGAGAGGGTGTTGAGCGAGCGCCACGATCGATATGTTCTGTCCAGACGCGCACAGACAGACGCACACACACCAGCGTGCGGACACACCGCACACAAACACGCCATCTCTTTAAGCAAACTCTCCCCCCCCCCCCCAGAGACCCTCGGTCACGAGACCGCTAGCGCGGCGAATCCCAGCCGGCTCTAGCGCACAGACCTTCTGGCCCTCTCTGTGCAGCACACGGTACAGCAGAAAGGTGGGCAGCTCTCCAATAAAGAACTTTTAAACAAGCTTTCCAGGGGTGCGGAGGCCAGATAAAGACAGTGGGGGAAAAGCAGAGGTGCACCATGGGATTCCTGAGAGAGCTGGCCCACGTTGTTGTGCTCTCTGGGGATGGGGGGGGGTCGTTTTTCGGGCCCAATCCCGACTGTAGGAGGCGGGGCTCACGTGGACCGCTGTTGCTGCTACTGAACTGTACAGTTTCCTGGTGAGGGGTCTTCTAGGGTAGGAGGAAGGACTCTTGAGCTGGTATCACCGTCCCGCGTACCAGGACACTGCAGTAACACCCAGCCAGAGCACAGCGGGACCGTCTCTGGAAGATTTATCACAGGCTCTCGGCCCATCAATACAACAGGCCCCGAATATTTACTGAAGCCACATCGGCTGCTGTGCGTAGCAGCTTTTACATCAGCACTGTGCATTGAGGGAAGCTATACGCGCTCGGGGGGGGTTACAGTATATTATGCTTAATTAGAACCGGTAGCATCTTCCCAGCAGCCGCGCCACGCCGGACTTAAAAACTGCACCGTGGAGACCGTGCGGCCCCCATTCATCTCGTTACCGCCGCCGAGTCACGTTAATGTACACTTGCGCCAGCGCAACGTGGTCAAGCGCTCGCTGGTCGAGGGCGTCTGTTGAGCCAATGAACAGCGTGCGTAATAAACGGTATATGATTTATTATTCATTGCTTGAGCGTAATCATCATTCTGTGATGTTTACGAGCGTGATCTTCCTGGGGGAGGCAGAGGGAGCGTTCGGAGGATGGAGTGGGAGTGGAGCGGGGCGCCGTAGCGACAAGCCGCGCTGGCGCCCGTCCAGGGATCCCAAAGCCAGACGCGCCCGTCCTGCTGGACCCGCCGTCGGGAAACGTTGTGCGCGGGCGATGCGCTGCTTTACCCAGTGCACGTGACGAGCGCGGGAGCGGAAAAAAAACAACAGAAAAAACAATGGGCCTGTATGAAACACAAGCCCTGCCACCTCCTCGCGGAGATAAGCACCAGACATCTATGGTATTTCCTTGACACGCGTGCGGATTCGGTCCGTGCCACCGCGCGCGTGCGAGAGAGACAGTCCCGCCCTCTTACTGTCAGCACGAGGGCGCATCTACAGGCCAGAGACTTAACGGTCTCTGGACGGAGCGTAGCACAGTGGGTAAGGAACTGGGCTTGTAACCGAAAGGTTGCAGGTTCGATTCCCGGGTAGGACACTGCCGTTGTACCCTTGAGCAAGGTACTTAACCGGAATTGCTTCAGTATATATCCAGCTGTATAAATGGATACAATGTAAAATGCTGTGTAAAAGTTGTGTAAGTCGCTCTGGATAAGAGCGTCTGCTAAATGCCTGTAATGTAATGTAATGTAACAGGTAGGAGACGGTGAAGGAACGATTTAAGCGACATTTGAGCCGTTTCCTTCCCGAGCGCAGAGCTGTGGAAGCTGAGAACAAAGGCCTGTGGAATCCAGAGAAGTGACTGACACTCCGTCACCCAGCGTTCTCCCTCGCTCTGTGACTAATGCGCGATGAACTCTCCAGATTGCATTCGTCTCATTCTTTACCAAAACAGAGTGATGACACTTAAAAGTCAGCAGCGCTCCTTATTATCCCCCCCCCCCCCCCCCCCTTTGACATTCGATACGTGCGGTGAAAGAATGTAACCGCGGCGACGGCGTGTCCGCGTATTAGCCGTCCGGGCAGCCATTCGTGGAGAGGAATTACCCCGCCGTCTGCAAAACCAGCCCGTATCGTCATGGCTACATGCAGGAATTTTTTAAACGCATGAATTAGCAGCTCTCACCCCCCCCCCCCCCACCTTAACGATACCCACAGACCCCACTGCACTGCAGCAGAGCTCAAACCCTGCCAGTCAAGCTCCACTGGGAGGCAAAATTAGGCAGCTCTAACATGCCTTGCTCATCGGATAGCGACCTTCCTGCTTCGCTTAATTTCGCTTAACCTCACCCAGTCCCCATCCCTTCCCCTCTCCTGAAGAAAATGGATAGCACGGTGTCACGTGGGATTGGGTTTAATAATGCTGTATATAAATGTCTATGTGGTGAAAAAAAAAAAAGAAAAGGAATTGCACAAAAAGCTGAAAAAAAAAGCTACTGGCACTTTGCGAAACTGTAAAGGAGGTTATGTTACGTGATCGAGCTTTCACAGCTTAACAAAAGTTCTGTGTTCCGTGAGAAAACGCATTCTGCAAGTGACAGCTCATGACAGGCTAAGAGAAGATATGAACCTCCGAGTTTTTTTAATATCGCTCTAAAACTCCCCTGACCCCTCCCTCAAGAACATTACGTTGAGTCATGTCAAGATTAATGGCTCTGCCAAAAAAAAAAAAAGAAAAGCCTCATCGTACTCAAACTCCTCATCAGTGCAGACGCCACGGACGGCGGTTTGAATTTAAACGGCAGTTGGACACGGGCCTCACCCCTCAGCCACCTCAGACAAGGTGCTCGGCTAAGGCGGGGTGATTCATTCCCCCAGCGATCGGGCTGCCATTTTGTAACAGAGGAGAGGAACACGAGTTGCCTGGGCGACCCGGGAGAGAGGGTGCGTGCGTGAGCGCACAGCAGTGCGGAAGCCCGCCGGGCGGGTTATGACGGGGTGCCAGGCAGCGACGGGGGGGGGGGGGGACCCGAAAACAAAGGCCCTTCTGTAAACGCTGGGCCTGACAGGGTGACACGGCGCGTCTTTAAAGCCGCCTCCCGGCGACTGCTGCTCAATTACCCCTTCTGACACGTCAGCCCCGCGCCTGGGCAAAGCGGTGCCACCTGGACCCGGCGTGAGCCAAGACGCGCGAGGACGTTTCTGTCTATCCACGAAAAGAACAACAAAGAAAAGGAAAAAAAAGAGAGAAGGGCCTTGGCAAACAGGCCAGGCTCAGCGGCGGTGCCCCGCCGGCATCTGGGACCGTCGACCCGAACCACGAAAGGGGAGCGGGGCGAAAGAGGGAGGGACAGCAGACGTACCCGCCGTGCAGCGTGAAGGCATCTGCCGCCCGTCCCGTGCTTTACAGTCACTGTCCCGCGCTGCTTCATCCTCATCGGGAAGCACACCAAGGGCCTGACAACGAGGCGGAATTTGCCGGTAATAACTGCGCCCGTCTGTCTCTCTGTCCCGAAGCGAAGGCGGGGGCTCTCCCCGGCTCAAACCGACGTTAACTTCAGTTCGTTAGCGTCGGGAGTGACAGGTAAGGTTCGGCTAATCACTGGGGACGTATCAGTTACCGCTCAAAAGTTTTCCGCAGAGAAGCCTTTGCCGGAGAGGAGCGCTCGTGACATCACAGCCTGTCGGAACGGGTAAAATGGCTGCCGGAACGTGCGAGACAGAGAGAGAGACAGAGAGAGAGAGAGAGAGAGAGAGAGAGACCTCCGCGCTCACAGCTCCTCAGAGCTACAGAACCGAGAGAGAGAGAGAGAGACCTCCGCACTCACAGCTCCTCAGAGCTACAGAACCGAGAGAGAGAGAGAGAGACCTCCGCACTCACAGCTCCTCAGAGCTACAGAACCGAGAGAGAGAGAGAGAGACCTCCGCACTCACAGCTCCTCAGAGCTACAGAACCGAGAGAGAGAGAGAGAGACCTCCGCACTCACAGCTCCTCAGAGCTACAGAACCGAGAGAGAGAGAGAGAGACCTCCGCACTCACAGCTCCTCAGAGCTACAGAACCAAGAGAGAGAGACTTTGAAGTACAGCAATAAAAGAAGAAGAAGAAAAAAACGAACTGTGGAAAATTTAAATTCAGCGCAGCCGCAGGTGCGCCACTCACCCCCTCGCTGGGCGGATGGGTCCTGCCCCTGAGAGGAGAGTCTGGCTGCTGTTGGTGGCAAGCTGCGATTCGGTGATTACGGACTGGAGCGTGAAAGCGGGGTTAAAACCGGTATCCACGGGAACCCACCGGAGGCCGAGCCGCGCATCTCCATTTGAAGCCATTACTTGGCAATAGGCTCTACCGCGTTAGTCAGCCGAGCTGGAGCGGGCAGGCCAACGGCAGGCAGCAAACTGTGGCGTTCATCTCGCGAGCCTAGCGCCACTCGGCTTCCCCGCGGTGCTGCCAGGCCTCAGCGTCGTCCGGAAGCAGGACCCATGTGAGCGAGCGTCCGTACGGAAGCGCCACCATAGACGCGCGCGGCCTTCTTCTGGTCTCTCTAGGCCCTTCCGCAGTGTTTGCCTTGAGAATGGGCCGCTTTACCTAACGCCACGTTGGCTGTTTTCCACTGCTGCTCTCGGAAAGGGGGTGTGGGGTAGGGAGTTTGGGGTTGGGGGGGGGGGGGTTTAGATCTGCCGACGGGAAGGAGCCAAAACTACGGAGCCGGGAGAGCACACCTCCTCCCCACTGACATTTCCGGCTCTCCCCTCCCCACACCTCCCAGGCTCTAATCAGGGAGCTGCCACTCTCTGGCGGGACGCGGCTCCCCTAATAAGATCACCCTCACCCCTAAATGAAGAGAGCGCCTCACCCTTTCACGGCAGAGAGACGCGCTCCTCCTCACACAAGACCCGGGAAAAGGATTCCGTACCACAAAGAATCTGTCTGACCTTTTCTGAGAGAGAGAGAGCGAGAGAGAGAGACAGAGTGAGAGAGGAAGAAAGAGAGAGAGAGACAGAGTGAGAGAGGAAGAAAGAGAGAATGGTGAGAAAGAGAGGTTCCCGGGCCCTAGTAAGGATGACAGCTTACATGCAATTAAATGACAGCCAAAGTAAAAGGCTGGGGATGTAGGAGACTGGGAGAGGAGTTTCTTTTTTTAGACGGCGGAGAGAGCAGAGCTTCTTTATGATTACATAAATCCATTAAGGTTTTCTTTTGAGGCTCTCTCTCAAAAAAAAAAAAAAAAAAATGCGAGAGAAGCGGTTTCTGAAACACTGGAAGGTTGACCTTTATTTCGCTCCAACGCAAAACCGTAAAAAAATGTTTTTTACTCCAACACGGCGATGAGGCGTCTTTGTGTATAGACGGATGATGACCCGCCCGCTTTGAAGACAAGTCACAAAGCCATGTGACCCTGGAACGTATATTAATCATGGTTTTCATTTGTGGACCCTGCAGGAATGCAGCCTTTGTGCAATAAAGAAAGACAGCCACGTACATTCCGGTTCACATATTACACACAAAGCCATGCCAAGGCCTGTTATGGAACTCGTCCAGTAGCTCTGTATTCCCAGAATTTGTTTTTCCTCCATAAACAGGAAAGCGGATAAGAGGTAAAGTACCCAACAAACCACGGTGTGTCAGGTGCCGCAGTTCCGTGGAATTCCCAAGACACCTGTCGGGAGCCTCCACGTCACACCCCTCCCCTCCATAGACAGTCCCATTAAAGCTAATCGGAAACTCCTTCCGACATTCAATTTCCTAATCTAGAATACTTGTTGGAATTATTAGCATTGCTCATTTTGTCTCTCTCTCTGTCTCTCTCACGCACTCAATCGCACACGCATACACGTGCTCACTGTACATACGCACGCTTGAGCAAACCGTTCCGTATGAAACAGCCTAACAAGCCTTTAATAGCTGTTGCTTGCCTCTGAATGTGCCTCAGGTGTCTATGTCTGACAGTTCAATTTACACCAATTACTACCAGCCGAAACTGTTGTTTCCGAATCCACTTTAATGGATACAGCACACATGTAGAACATATTTTCTCCAAAACCACACTGTGTGTTCGAGTGCGTGTCTTAGACATACAGTCTGAGATGACAACTATGCAATATTCATTCGTAGGCTGAACGCAATCATACGAAAAACTGTTTAATAACCCCTTATTTAGCTAATGTGTTATAGGTATGCACTCATCTGAAGAAATTATGATGTCATCTGTCATCCCCCATAACCTCTAAGCCAGTGGAATGTGCAAAGTAGGCTTCTATTGGATATGCTTGTTCTAAATTCTGTAAATGTATTGTGAGGCATTAGCTGTTGCCAGAACTCTAATCTCTTAAACAGCCCAACAAGAACTTACTTTTATTTTCTCATAATGGCTTATTCTGTCTAGCTTCAGGGGGCATTATGTAGCCTACCTGTCAGTTTGGTCTCTGGTCATTCACACTTAAAAATTGTTGGTACTGCTTAATGTGCTAACCTCTGTTTGCAGTCTGACTGAATCTCTGCCAGTTTGCTTTATCCATGAAGTGCCCAAATGTACGTTAGGAGAAAACAGAATTACAAGAACTGAATTAGAAAGTATACTGAATGCTATGCAATTATGCAGTTATGCAATCCAAATTCAATACGATAAATTAGCTTAAACATTACAAATTCAAATTATTGCAATACAAATTCAAGCTATGCAATTCAAATTCTAATCCTGCTGACACTGATTCCCGCCCGTACAGCACTGGCAGTACAGAACTAAGCGAATGTCACCGGTGATTTGTCACACAAAACAAAACCGGCACTGTTGCTCACACGGCAGCAAACGGTGCGAGCGGAGGCTTATTCTCTGTAACGCGACCGGCTTATCAGATAAACATGTTTACAGTAAAGACGCGCAGGGGTCAAACGTAAGGCCAGCCCTGTGGACTGCCGGCCGCCACCAGACGAGGTGAGCGCTACGGTGGATGAAAGGGGAGAGAACAACCACCGACGCATAAGAGACAGAAGCAACCGCGCTGACCCGCAGCAGTGGAGAAGTTTTAGAAAACCAAGAAAGAGAGAGGGAACGGGACGGACCCGGAGACTTTTCAAAGTCAAAAGATTGCGAAACCGAAGGAAGTCTTGAGTGCGTCATTACCGCCGTTGTTGTTGTTTTTCAAACGCGGCGGTCTTGAGGACTTGTTTATCGGCCGTCCTGCAGTGAGAGAGATCCTCCAGTGCGGCTGGCCCGTGAGGCAGCTCCGCTCCTGCCAGCGCAGATAACCCCTCGCTGCCGACGGCAGAGAGCTGCATCTGGAACCCGCGCTCTCCCAGAATCCCCCAGCGCGGAGATAACGACACAGGAACCGAGCGCCTCTCCCGCCTCTCCCGCACACCCCGTAAACAAGCCAATGAAACCGAGTCCGTGGAATTTCGGGGTGTCGTCGCCCGGCCGAGCTAACGTCCAGTGTCGTCTGCCCTGGCTCTCCAAGCCTCTGCTCAAAATTTGGCCCCCGGTCGAGGTAATGCTGCTGTCTCCCGGTGCTGCGGTCCGCAGTACTCCGTGTTCCAGGCCCCGGTCCCAGCGAGAGCGGGCGCGGTAGGGGAAGAGGAATCGGCGGTTTTGTGTTAGGAGGGAGGGCAGGATCCCTCCTTCCTGTTTAAGGCGCATTAGCGCGGCCCGCGGCCGGGCCGTTCATCATCCCCGCCGTGCGGCCGCTGACAGTTTAACGGAACATCTCCTCTAATGCGGAACAGGCAGTGCTGCGCGGAGAGGGCCCTGACAACCCCACAGGCTTGTAAACCATGAGAGCTTTTAAAGGAGGGGGCCACCCCCCCCCCAGGCAGGAGCCCGGGCCCTTCCGTTCTCTACTGCGCCTTTCATCCCCGTTGCCCCCCCCCCCCCCCCCCCCATAACAGAAAAGTGAATGCAATGGAGCTCTAGAACCCTGACTCAGAATTTTGAAGAAGAAAAAAAACATTCCAAAAAACCTACTCAACGGGTTAAATTACAGTGTAATCACCTCTGGCTTGTTGTGGGGAAACTTCTCAGTTGAGGGACCGAGCTCATGTGGGAGGGAGGGGCGGGGACAGGGGAAGGGCCATTCGGGGCGAGAGGGGAGGGGAGCGCTGTGCGCACCGGTGCCTGGCCCGGTCTAATCACCAGGGCAAGCAGAGCACGGCAGCGCTACTGCGGGCCTGATCACAATCCCGCTGACCGGGACCCAATCAAACACAGCCAGCGAACCGCCCGTCAGCCCCCGATCTGCACGAAGCTCATCGCCGCAAAAACAAGTTCATTTCGGAAGGTACAGGACACACCGCACCTGAAAACAGCCAGGAATAGCGCCGACGATAGCTCAGAACAGATGGGGGCTACGCATCCAGTGTTTCCACCATCTCCACACCTACAGGACTGACCTGTAACCAGAGGCTAGGCTGGTGCCAATGCCTAAAAATAAAAACACACAGGCCTGCATGATTTATATTCATTCAAATGCAAATAGAAACAGAAAGGCTTCAACACTAGAACAGTAAAAACTGGAAAAACAAAAGGCATCTAAACTCAAAATTGCATCTGCCTTCAAGGGCATTAAAGATAAGCTCACGCTGGGCCACAAGGGGCCAGTGGAAAAACATTACCCACGATGCAACAGTCCCCCTGCATTTCCATAACCGCGCTCGCCTCCTTCCCTGATACGCATCAGAGGACGAGGAGGGGGGAACTGAAAGGCGGCCCTGCCACGATCCTTGGCGAATCCAATTCTGAGACTAAATAAAGGCCTTGTGATATCCTCGCACGAGTGGCACGGGGTGATGGATGGTGATAATTAAGTGTGACGCCTGCGCCGATGGTGGGAGAGCGAAGGACCGGGGCGGCGGCGAGGGGGACTGGCCTCACGGAGCACTGCTACCGGCAAAGCAGGGCTGCTCACTGAGGGGCGTCCACCAGCTCTATCACGCGCGCACGCTCCCCGGAGGCTTGTGTTCCAGCCCATAGACCGCCGGCAAAAAACAAATAGCGGCTAATGGAAGACAAGGCCGGGCCGAGTGGCTGTTTCCCTTCCGATCCGCCTCGGCTTATGGGCGGCGCGCGCTCCGGCACAAAATGGCTGCCGCATCGGCGGCGGCTGGAGTGAGCTCCCTGCCCTCCTGCGGAGCGGATCGGCGACGGCGGCAGGCGCTACGCAAACGCGACGCGAAGCAGCGGCTGTGCGGAGCGCACGCTGGGCGAAGCCTCGCTGGGCGAAGCCTCGCTGTGCTGCGCGCGCTAACGAGCTGCTCGGAGCGCTAGCGTGCTTCAGCGCCAGCTGCCTGATTACAGGCGCTCAGGAGGCCTCGTCTGCCTGAGAGACCGTCGCCGGGTTTCTGTCACTCAAGCCGTGCCAACAAGCTCCGCCCACCCGGGTCTTCAAAGATCAAAAAAAAAAAAAGCCTTTCTTTCTGAACGCGGCTGTGAGGTAATTGCGGGGGAATTTGTTTTTGAGAAGCAATCTTAGCGCCTGAAAGAGGTTTCTCTGGATCCGGCTCGGCAGCCCCGGTGTGTGTGACAGGGAGATGAAGCAGGCGCAGGAGCCTTGTGTTGGGGCCGGGTCTCCGCTCAGACTCAAAGCGCTCCCCTCGGGGGGCTCTGCGTCAAACGTCGGCGCGCCAGACGCGTCCTCCTCACACAGCGCAGGAGGAGCACAGGAAACGGGCGGGCGGGAGACGCAACCCAGCGCCCAAAAAACTGAGGGGCTGAGGAGCGTACGAAAACAAGCTGGGGCACTCTGTCATGCTTCTCACGTATGGGGGAGGGGGTGGGGGGGAGCATTCTGAACCGGCAGCGTGCCTTTAGAGCTCCCTGCTGGAGGGGACAGGTAGGAGGGGCGGGAACAGGGCGGGGAATGCGATTGGGCCCACAGGGACCGGCCACGCTCGCCTGACCGCCTTTGCGGTGTTTGCCGTCGTCTCCGTGGGAGACCATCGCAGGTGGCCGTCACGCTCGGAGGTGAGGAATGTGCAGGGGGGGGGGGGTGCCACCGCGCCTCTCACGCACGGTTTGAGCTGTGTGGCGTCCCGTCTCAGGGGGGTTACGCAATGCCGAAAGCGGGCGACCTGCGGCAGAGACTCAGTGCTCATAACGGGGGGGGGAGGAGGGCGGGGGGGGGGGGGGGGGTTCCAGCTCTGAATAAACGCAGCCTCGGTGCGTAAGACATTCTGCAGGCGCACTTGACAGCAGAGACAATGGCTGGCACCAGACTGTCAAAGCCACAGGATGGGGTTTCAGAGCACTTATGCAATTTGTTTGTAACCAAACACGCGCTCCTTTGTGCGCGTTATGAAAATACCCAGCGAGAGTACGGGCGCTGGACGCGCGGGGCGCGGAGCGACAAGCCGCATCCCTGGGACGAGTCCAAGGGCCGCCCATTTCACAGCGAAGGCCACAGGGCCCCGCGAACGCTCCCAGGGTTCCGCCGCACGTTCTCAGTTCC
The DNA here is from genome assembly GCA_039654925.1 of Anguilla pacifica. Lineage (NCBI taxonomy): Eukaryota > Metazoa > Chordata > Actinopteri > Anguilliformes > Anguillidae > Anguilla > Anguilla pacifica. The sequence continues at coordinate 11,088,965 of CM077289.1, read as the reverse complement.
GTCTGAACGGGAGAGAGGGGGACACGCGCGCACGCAGGAGCCCGGCATCGCTGCCAACACAGGGGGGAGGAAAAGGGCAGGTAACGCGCTCCGCTCGCGTCCCGCCAACAGTCGCCGACGCTCGGATCCGGGAACAATCGGCTTTTTGTGATTGGCCTCAAAGGAAGATGATCCGCCAAACAAAAAAAGGGGAAGAGAAAGCAGAGAGAGGGCTCCCGTGTCCTCTTGGATTTCTCGCTGAGCTGTTGTGTTTTTCCGGTCGCCGTGGAGACGGGGCCCGCGGGCGCCGAGCCCTCGCACGCATTCTCCCGCGCTCACACGGGAAGCCCGGAGCTGCCAGAGACGTCAACGTCGGCAGCTGGGCCGCGGTCTCTACGGTAACAGGTGCGTTTGTTCAGCACAAAGCCTCAGCCCCCCTCCCTGGCCCGGCCCCTCCCCCTGCTCAGTCCTGGGGCCGCGTTCCCACCCGTCGCTCTTTCTGTCGCATCGTCAGCTCGACACCCGCCATCTTCCGTCCAGCGTTCGTCTCCCAGTCTAACGCCGTCGTCAGGCACCTGCTCCTCCTAAGCCCACAGCACCGTGCTCCCACTAGCGCCCCCTGCAGCACAGGTGGACGCTTCGCAGCCCCGTGCATGGGGGTATTGATTCAGTTATCGAGCTGTTCTGGAGGATTGGGTGACGCTCTGCGACAGGGTCTACGCCGCTCTGCTACTTTCCAGCCGGTTACCTGCAGCGGCATGCTGCGGCTAACAAGCCCTGAGGGAATGAGCAAAGCACAGGCCCCTGTCCCTGCACAGCCAGGCCAGGTGGCCACAGCGAGAGGGACGCAACGCAAGCCTCTCATCACTATTTAAAAGGGATCCTGATGAAAATGAGGGCGGCACTTAAAAAAAGGCAGCAGAAAGAGACAATGTGCCGTCCAGCTGGAGGGGGGTGGGTGGGGTGGAGACGGATTTCGCTGACATTCAAAGCTCTGAACGAGGCGCGCCGAGCACTGACTCACGCCACATTAAAGGCGCCGCGCCTCCTCGGAATAAAACCGCTCGCAGACGTGACCTTTTTAAACGGGCCCCACGAAGGGCGGCAGCGGAGGGCGGCCGGAGGACCCGCGGAAACATCCGGCACATCCGTCAAAAGCGGCCCGCCGGGTCCCTCCGCCCGCTCACCGCCGTCCCCATTCACCTGGAAACCGGATGTTTGGTTCGGTTGCTAACGGCGGCGTGACGTCGGAGGGGCGCGGCGGCGGTGGTGTCCGCGCCCGATATTCCGCCGTTGTTATCGCAGCGTTCTTTTATTTCTTTTTATTTATTTTATTATTTTTGGCGAGGGCGGGCGAACGCGTGCCGTGACCTTTGCGGTAATGCGGTCTCGGCGGCGCGGGGCAGAACATTCAGCCGCGCTCCCGGCTCCGACAGGCACTTCATCACCCCCCCCCCCCCCCCCGCCCCCCCCAGGCCGCCGCTCCCCGCTCCTCTCCCCCCTCCCCCCTCCTATCTGCGGGGCGGCTTCTGCAGCCGGCGGCGTGATCTACCGCCTTGTCACGGGCGGGGTGCCGTTATTCACACCCCCCCCCCCCCCCCCCGTGTGTACACTACGCCGGGCGTGACCCGTTACCGCCGGCCCGCTCCCGGCCCGCCAGCTCCCGGCGGCGGCGGCTGAGCGGCCCGGTCACCTTGGGCGAAGCGCCCCGCCCGCCCGCCCGCCCCCCCCATCCCGGCCGCAACTCTCCCAAAGTCACCGCTTCCGCTCGCCGCGCGGACCCCCACCGGAAACATCGCGGACTCCGACGCGCCCGTTTCCTCCCTGGAAGAGGCTCGTCCGCGCGTATGCCGCTGGATCTGTTCACAGCGCTTGCGGGCCAACGTTTAACACGTCCCGTCAACAGACAGAGAGTTCATCACTCACCATTAAACACCGCTCAATCAGACGAGACTAATTCACAAGCTGGGGCGCGTGAATGGCCAACAAAATTATATACATATGTATATAAATATAAAAGTAACCCCAACAACAACACAATAACAGCACCATGGCATCCTTACAAAGGGCTCCTGAGAACAATTAAAGATGGGAAGGAGCGGATGATGCATTTTTAATATTGACAACGGGTGCTGCCTCATGTCTCTGGGACGGGGGAGCCAAAAAAATGCTATCCACCCCCCCCCCCCACCCTTAATTGACTTACTAATTGATCAAAAAAAAAAAAAAAGCTGAGGCAGAGTGTAGGAGTGAGCCGCTCATCTATTATTCAGAGAATATTTATGCGGGATAACCGGAGCGAGAGGGAGAATTACACTGCGCCGGTGGGACAGGCAATTTTACAGCTGGGCGAACTCGAAACGCGGGGAGGAGGCGCGTCGGGGATTCGGATCTGAGACTGGCGTGCACTCGCCGCTCGCGGGCCCGCTGCTGCTGTGAGGCGTCGTCTGAGTTTGGGGGGGGGGGGGGGAGCGCTGGATGTAAAAATAGTGGGGGGACCCTGATCTTGGGGTTCCCCCTGTCGTCCCTGCCAATCTCCGCCTGGCCTTCATGCATTTCGACTCCCAATGCATAACTTACAGGGCTTGCTGTGAATGCTTTTTGTTGTTGTCATTTTTAAACTTTTTATTTTCAAGAAACAATGAACTTCAATGCAATGCAATGAAGGCCAACAGAGGTGACTGGAAGGCCCTGAAGAGCAGCTAAGAGGCAGTACTGCTTGGTCATAAGCGTTCTGATTTAATTCCAAACTGTGGACATGTGAAGCCCAACTCCTAACCAGGGCCCATCCGGCCCTCTTCCCCACTATCACTCTCAAGCGCTGACCTCAAGCCGTGGCAGCTGCATCCTGGGAAATCTGGTTAAGGCGAGCGGGCAGATCTCCATGGCGTCCCTGCAAATCCGCTTTGCAGGCGGGCGTGGCCCTGTCCGTCACGTCCCAGCGCACAGGCGCGTGAGAGCAGGGCCGGTTAGCGAGCGCCCGTCACCATCGCCAGCGTCGCCATCAGCGTTCCGTCAAAGTGACTGAGCGAGCGGGGGGAGGCCTCTCTGGATAAAAACGCCAGCCTTCGACAAATCCAACTCTCCTCTTCTGTCTCTCGGTTCTGCGCGGGCTAATGAAAGACTGTGATGCGGCACAATGCGGGATTTGCATGCCCCATGGTGGTCTGCAACAGCATTTAATGAGTGTCAGAGGTTTCTGTGAACGCACTCAGAAGGATTAAAACTAAGTGGTCCTGTTTATAAGCCATTACAAACAGAATGCAGCTGGATGTGACAGGTGTAACACGTAAAATCTTTCTAAGCTCGGTGTTAAAGCAAATTTCCATGCTTATTCACTTAGCCTCAATACCCACATCAATGGCATAATTTCTTTTTCCAAGGAGCTGAAATCAATCTGGGAAACACAACAAGTTGACGCTTGTATCCGCGATCATTAATCAACTGAATAACTCCTGAAAAAAGTGTATCTGCGCAATCTGACACATTTCACTTCAGGCTAAATGTAAAGTGTCAAAAAGGCAGGGAACGCACAGAAAATCCTGCCAATCTACTCCGATTCGAGCTGAAACGCGGGCTGGTAATGAATTTTAGAGTGCAAATTAAAAAGGGACTTGAATGCCTTGCATTTTTAATGCCGCCATTGCTTGCTGGTAAGTCTCGCTATCATAAACAGTACTCATTATGCGAGATAGTCCAATAAAACCCCCTAATAAATATTACGCCGTGGCCATTAAAAAAGACATAACGCGCAGCACAGGGATTGGCTGCTTCCCGGAGCTCAGAAACGTGGACCCCGCAGGCGCTGCTCACGCCCCTCCCCCCTCGCGACAGACCTGGGTGTTTATTGAGCTTTGGGTTTATATCAGGGCCAAACAAGCCGCGTGTTTAATAAACAGGCCGAGAGGAGTCGGAGAGGTCGGCGGGCTTCGGCTGGGAGGTGTCTGGCGCTGGGTTATTAAACAGCGGGGTCCTCACCTGTGCCACGCTCCCGGTTTCGGGAGAAGGGGGGGGGGGGGGGGGGTTAAATTGAAGTCGGGGAGGTCTGATCCCCCAGCCCTGGCCGGGGGGTTAACGGCACCTGTCTGTCCCGTGACAGACGGACCGGAGCGGCCCGTCCAGCGCTGGCGAGGCGCCGGCCCAAGCCAGCCGCGCTCATTACCCAGCTCGCCGTGCTCCGCCGCCCCCGCCGTTCCGTACAACGCCGCGGGGGGCCAGGGGGGCGCGCCTTTCTCAAACTGTGGGCCAGTGCGAGAGTCGCACGCTTCGGGTGAATTTGAATGTGCGCACGTATGTGACCACAGGATGGGTGGATGTATGTGTGGGTGTGTGGGTGTGCAATTGAAACTGGCAGTTCATCCATTTTGCGGGCCTGTGCAAATACTTCTAATGTACACAGGGGTACACTATACAAAATAACGCACATTCATATTATTAGCTTTTTATACATTCCAAAACAGTTATTTTATTGAAGTGAAATTGTGTTCTTACAACTCTTTTGCAATGCGGTGCGATTTACTTTGTATTCAATGCTTGCACGAGACAAAGGAATTGCAAAATATGGTGAAAAGTTAGCATATGTTTAAGGTACACAGCTGTAAATCTATTTGAGAATCAACGAGGGTAGCAACTGCATTTTTTGATGTCAAAAACATTCCCACACAAGCATGCCTCTGTCAGGAAGAAAGCTTGAGGAAAGATCTTTCAGGGGAAGGTAGTGACAGACGCATGGATACAATGGTTGCTGCCTCCAAATATCTGCAAACACAGGAGGTTTCACAAAGTGCCATATCAATGCGAACATCTGGTAGGCTTCTGATTTAGAAGCCTGTCTTGCTAAAGCGTTACTGCAGAATTCTACTCCAGGATTCTCCATACATCCCCTACCGTGTGTTTAATTGATCATAAACCAACATTATTACTACTGCAATTGTTCACATTTCAAGGGCTGTGGATAAGTCTCACAACACACTTACAAGCAAAAGGATCTGGCGTAGATGCACTGCAGGTCAAACGGATTGTCAATGATGAGAGGAAAATAATCAAACTCCCTTTTAATTTTCTGCGTTAATACTTAAAGGATTGTCATCTTTGCTTACATTAAATTGCCTTTCTGGAAACACTGACCAACAGACTCATAACTCCTGTTCTGAAATTTAATTTGAATTAATTTAAATTGACATCATTTTTAGATTAAAATGATACAACTAGAAAACCATATTTTTTCATGAATTCAATATTCTGTATGACCTTATATTCTGAATGAGAAAATCAGGTTAACTGCTGAAATGACAGATAACTTTAATTTATGGAAACTTTAAAACAGCAAGAAAAAATGAATACTCCACGCACAGATGTATATTCCATGTAGTTACATGTCAAAAAATTCAGACAGCTATGAATTATCCAGGGGGAATGGAGGACGCCCATAGTCTGCTAATGTACAGAAAAAATGGCCACACAATGTCTACTGACTACAAAAGTAGGAACGAGGACGAATGGGCCTTTCCACAGCTATCACACCCTAGAATGTCAGTAGGCAGTTTTGTTTCAGCAGGGAGACTATGAATACATTTCCCATAATGCCATTTAAGCTAATGTTCTTAAGCACATCCATGATAGGACATTCTTCCTGAGAGAAACACTTTGCATAATACGGAATGCAGTCCAACATGGACGCCGGAGATGAACGCTCTCGCGTGAGATCAGCGGGATTCCGCTCGGGGTGGCACACCACGTGCCGCAGCGATGACCTCATGCTCAAGGCCCCTCCTGCGGAGCCGCCCGTGCACCATGTTACGTTCTGCACCCCGCTGTTCTCTAGCCAGCCAATGGCTGCTTCTCCCTAAGTCATTCCCCATTGGTTGGGCAAACCCACACGCAATAAATCACAGCTGGCGGCGCCAGGCTCTTGGAGGAATAAACATTGTGCCATCTGATACAATTTGGTTCCGCCTGCACTTTTCCCATTAGGCGGGCCAGCGGTGGAAAATCTGCCGCGCTGCTAAGTCCGGGCGCCGTCTTAAACGACGCTGCAGCGGGTCTCGCCGTGTAAATCGCGGGTCGTGCTCCAAAACGGAATTTATTTTCCCCTTTGCCTAAAGCCCCCCCCCCCCCCCACCCAGTTTCCCAGGAGAAGAGTCGCTCTTCTCCATCCTCAAAATGAAAACGTTCCATTTATCCGCAGTTGTGTTTCGCCCCCCCCCTTTCCAAAAAAAAGAAGGAAAACCGACTCAGAAGAAAAGTGGAGTTGCTGCGCATCTGGTTTCATCAGCCTTCAGGCTCGCAGGTGAGGGAGCCGTGTGGTAACCCTGGCGACGGGCGGTCTTGCCTCCGAGCCGATTGGGCGGCGGCGGCGGTCGCTGGCTCTGCATACGGATGAGCCGCCGCAGAGCGCGGAGCTGACGGCCTGCGGGAGACTGAGCCGCGGCCCCGCCGTCGCCGCGGTGATGTTTCGACCACCCAGAGAGCGGCGCGGCGAGGCCTGCTTAACATCGCGGTGCTCCCTGGAGCGGGGCGGCCCGCCCCAGCCTGCCCCAGCCTGCCCTGGTTACCGGGCCCGCGGCCCTGATCCCCGACTCACTCCGCCCCCCTCCTCGTCTTTTTCACGTGGCCCGGCCCGGCCTCCCACGGAGACACCACGCTCGGCCAGCTTTCCCAGAACCCCTGCCGTCACGCTCGCCGTGTCCAAACCTGGACTCCTGACAGCCAGACAGTGTGTGTGTGTGCGTGTGTGTGTGCGTGTGTGTGCGCGTCACGTGCACATATGCGCCTGAGTGCGAGAGCAGCAAGTTCATTATTCAAAATTATTTGAAAGGTTTCCAGCAAATTGCGGTTTCGATGGTTTTCCCTTTTTTTTCCCCGTCAAATATTCAAAATCCAATTAATCAGTTTCTCTGAGTGATAAGCGGCAATTTGCGTGTCAAAACAGCGGCTGAAACAGCGCGCGCGGCTGACAGCTCTGCCCTGCCGGAGCCGGGGCCGAGCGGGCCGACCCGCTCCCAGCCAGCGGCGGCTCAGACGTTTCGGGTGATTTGCCGATGTTCATAAAGCTCTTCCCGCGCGACGCTGACAGCGGCTGCTAAATGAACCTCATCACTCACCTTTAAAAACACCGTCGTCATTTATTACCGCCGAAGCTACGCACGCGCTACATCTCACTCTCTCTCTAAGTCACCTCCCGCCTTCCTCCCCCCTCCCCCTGCACCTCCCGGGCGTGGAAGAGAGCCCTCATGCTAAGGGCTAATTGCGCAGCAGCAGCAGAAGCAGGTGGAAGGTTGAGCAGGTGAGAGCGGGAGTGTTTTGGGTGTGAACGCGGTAATGGGGTCCGCAGGGCTGCAGGGCTGCTGCTGCCGCTGCGTGCTGTCTGCAGACCCAGGGCCGAGTGCCAGCCAGCTTCTGCGCGGGAGGAAAATCCTGCAGAAGCGTTAAAGGCACAGGGCCTTGTCTGCGGGCATCGCAGCCGCAGTGTGCTCTCTTACGGGCACGCAGGTACGCATCGCACTGCTTCTCATCCGTTTTACTTCCCTCCGGCTCATCGCTCCAGGATCCAGAACGCACGCCAGCGTCACTTTTTTCAGGAGTTTGCGCTCAGCTACCCGCTTCCTCCGCGCCTTGCGTCCTCTGCTCCCTGCGGCAAGTGAAGTTTGTACGTCTCCACGACGACGAATAGGCTCCCTGACCTTCCGGTCAGTTTAAAAGACAGCACCGAGAACCAAACCACCCAGCAAATTAAAATACAACTAAGGTCACATTCACAGTGAAAATCTATGACCTGCAATCTCTCTTTCCCAGTTTTATTTCATTTATGAAAGCTTTACCCGGGTAAAGCAGACTTTACTGCAGAGGGTGGATATAAGAACACAAGCGTGAATAAATGCACAGCGTGTGAAAACGCAGGAGCAGGGATGTGCCACAGCGGGGGCGTGTCTGAGTCCTTGGGAGAGGCCGCTCCCCGCAGTCATTTGTAACCATCAGACATCCACAGTCTGCGCAGCTCCTCGCAGACACAGGCTGGGCCTCGGCCAGCAGATGGCGGGAGAAATTAAACTCGTGACACGGACCGTCGGCTGGAGCCGGGGAAGCCAAGTGGGACACCGCACCTGCCTGGGGCGAGGGCGGGCGGGGGGGCCGTGGGGGGGGGGGTGAGGGTCTGTCGGATGTGGACCACACATGCTCTCTGTCCTTGCAGATTCACAGCCGGGAGTCTAAACGGAGGAAAAGCGGATTTGCCTTCCAGGTGCCTGTCACTGGCCATCATGGCCTTTTTAAAAATGGCGGGGAGGCACTGCCCGATGGAGGGTGAGGACAGGAAGCTTCGCCCGGGAGGAGGGCCACGAAGCACGAGGGTCGTATGGGCACGGTCTCTGTTCTCTACAATCAGATAACCTCTCGTGAGAAGAAGTAGTCAAAGAAGACGAAGAAGACGAACGCAATGATCGAGGGAAGGAGAGAAAATGGAAAGGGAGAGGGAGACATGAATCTTTATCTCATTACGTGTAATTTAAGTAGGACGACTGGAAGGAGATAAATCAGCCCAGAACAGAGGAGAGCAGTGCTGAATAATTCAGATCTAAACATGTATTTATCTTGCCGTGATGGAAACACATCCAGACTTCTGCACCATTTCACCAGGAAGGTTGCTCTCTTTCACATGCCTTGCACGTGATATATCCCTCTGCGTCGTCCCAAAGTCGTCGGCTGCATCCGATGACTCCGTGACGTTGAAGCACACCAGGCCCGCTGAGATACGCATACATAAAAGTCCTTTTCAAATTCCGAAACGCATTTATTTTCTCAGACTCAAAAAAAACACAGGAAATACTGCTTTTCCTTATTTTATGCGTAGCGGCAATAAATTACTGCTTTGCCGCTCCAATCCGTCAGGCTCTCAAAGGGAACACCTGTACTGCTGGCCAAACACATGATTGAGGGGCGCAGAAATTGGGCGCGTGCATCATAAACAGTGTTTTGGCTCCGACGCGGGACAGGCAGGAGCGCCCGCCCGGCTTTCGAGAAGCCGTTACCCCCTCGCTTCCTGAGCGGCCTGACATTTCGCAAATTGCGTTTTTAATTAGACGCAGTAAACGAGCGAGAGGAGCTAAAAAGGCGAGGAGCTTTACGAGCCCGCGCTGACCGCTAAGCCTCTCCGCGCTACATCACGAAGGGGGGGCCAAACCCCCCGCACCTCACAAGGCTTAAGGAAGGCCGCTGTCAGCAGAAGGAGCCCGGAGCAAACTCCAGACGCCCCAAAGCCGGTCGCTCCCGGCGCGCTCTGCCACTCCGCGCCGCGCCGGAGATCTGAAGCGGCAGCGCGGCCTCTTGCCTTCGCCGCGATCCGGATCGGCTGACAGCGACCCGGAGCAAAAGCCGGGATGCTCGGCGCTGAGATGTTCACGGGAGAGGAGGGAAAAATAAAAAAAGGTTTCCTCATAACGGCCTTCCGCGACGCGCTGACGGGAAGCCGTCGAGGACCTCACAGGAGGGCCCAGCCAGACGCGGGACCCGTCGACCGGCAGACTGGAGCGCTCTCCTGCAAGCCGCAAGGCTGTCTGCTGTCCTCCCCCCTCTCCTCCTCCTCCACGCCAGGGCTGGCTTTGCTTCGCTTCTCACATCTCTTTCCCTAGCCGTCTGTAGATTAAACCCGCCTACAGCTGCGGACGAATAAGACTGAAATCGTACCAGAGCAAAAATATAAATAAATAAATAAATAAATAAACAGAAGCTTTCACGTCCTTCACATGACAAAATCCAAATGGGGTCTGAAAGAGAGAGATGTTGAAGGAGGAAGCATTGTGAATGCCACACACAGTTTGCTCTCTAAGTGGATCCAAACGCCCTTTCAGAACTGATCAGAGAGATGAGCTCAGGGTTGGAGTAGCTGGCCACGGGTCTGCAGTAGCTGCCCCATTGTCTCTCCGGCTCCTTCACCTTCAAGAGCCGCCGTTGCGAATATTCTCCCAACGGCAGATCTCATCCTGAAGCAGAGCCCCTGTGAAGCCGGGCTCCATCATTTATTAACGCGGGTTAGGTCTGCATTGCCGTCGGAGCTCCTGGATTCCCGGCCTTGTTACGGAAGGGGGGGGCGCACGGGGGGGTGGGCGAGTCGCTCATCGACACCTTCTCACGCTCCGGGGCGACACGCGCGGGTCTCGGGCCGAGGCCGCCGCCCACGCCTCACACTTCAGCGGCCACCGCTGACTCACCGCGCCCTGGCCGTGGGTCGAGGGCTCCTGGGGGGGTGGGGGGGGGGGGGGGGGTTGGACAAGCTCCAGCAAGGCCAGCAGGCATCCCGAGGAACGGGCCCCTTCGCCACGGCCTATGGACCAGGCGGCAGGAGGGACGCCGCGGCGGTGCAGATGCCGCTGCCGCGTCAGCATCCACCCGTTCCGCGCGTGGGGGTGGGTCTTGCGCGGCGAGGCCCTGGCAGGCTCGTTTAAGCCCGAGCAGCGGGGCGTGGGATTGATGGACGGCGCGGCGGGCGCGGCGCTGATGGGCAGGTGACACGCAGCCGACCGTGACGCGGGAATCTGGAACATCCCCGCCGCGTCGTCGCGGTTCCCGAGGTTTACGTGCCTCCCCCGCGCGCCTGACGCACCGCTGAAAGCGCCGCTCACGACCCCCCATCAATCACCCCGTCGCAAACCAGCCCTCGCACGCGCCCCGCGCTCCGATCGTTCCGGAACATTCCTCCAGGCAGGCTTCGGTCGGACAGCGCGCGGTAATCCGCCGGTCCGCGCGGTTCCAATTCGGCGCGGCGCGAATCGGCCGTCCTCAGCGATGCCGGGGTCAGAAACGAGATTAGGGGAGGATTGCCGGGAACGCCCTGTGTCGCACCGCGCGCCTGCCGGCCCGACCCGTGTCTGCAAGCTGTCTGAACCGGGCTGACTCGGCGATTAATCCATTTCACCTGCCTGATGTTACTCTGCTAACGCTCGTTATCCGTGTGCTGAATCTCATTATGCACACGGCCTCTGGAATCTGTTTCTGTTTTCCAGTCCTGCTAAGACTGTTTGCGCCAGGGCCCCCCCCAGCAGGATTAGGCAAAGCAGCGGCGGTATCGGCCCGTTCATCTCCAGCGCCAGACGCTCCCACGTGCGAATCGATACGGAGGGCCCAGAAGCCTTTGTTCAAACACGGCGCGTCGATTTGAGCATAAGCGTCGCGATGCCGCGCGTATCTCCTCATCTTTCTAATCCTGCCGGGGAAAACGGAACAAACCCGCTTGAAAATTTCTGAACACATCTCCAGGACTCCACGTAACTCCAGGATAAAAATAAATCCTGGGTGATCAAGAAGCACATGCAACAGAGGCCTGGTCGTGGGCGAATGCTCACTGCGGTGAAAGCTGCGTATGGGTCCCCCCCTCTGGGAACCTCGGCTGGCTCCCACGGGCAGGCTTTCGCCCGCAGAGCAGCCCCGCTCGGCGGGAGGCCAGTACGGACCGGCGTAGCGGCCGAGGCGCGCAGCGGCTATAGCGCGGCGCGCGGACGGCCAGCGGGGGGCGCCCTTACCTTCCAGGACGGTGAGCTTGGCGCTGGTGTTGATCTCGCCCATGCTGTTGGTGGCGGTGCACTCGTAGATGGCCTCGTCCCGGTGCGTGCGCAGGGGCTGGATGCGCAGCACGGACCCTGACCCGTCGTCAAACTCGATCACCTGCCGGGAGACGGGGGGGCAAAGACATTCCCTGTGCATCAGAGGGGCCGCTATTGATCTGGGTCCAGTGGGTTCAGCCACACGCATGCAGACCTCAACCCTCTATCCCCCCTCCCAGAAGTAAGGGCGTGCACCCCTACAGGCATGCAGCGATTTTGATCATTTACTGGGACGCCCCATCGTGCCCCGTGGGCCTGCTGCCTCTCATTAGGGGCTGTGGATGGAGGTGCACACACAGCTAGGGAGAGGTTTCAAACAGCACAGCCCCGTCCCGTGTGATCACCTGGGCCCTGCACAGCGTCAGCTCTGCAGCCTGACATTCACGCGCTCAGAATGCACGCGCAGGGCGGTCCACAGAGAACCTGCACGGCTTCCGTCTCTAGGAAAGCTGCTAATGACCCCCAAGCCTCAGGGCCTGGTCATGTGACTCCCGTACGGCCAACGGAGAGGACCGTCCCGCGGGAGGAGGGAAAAGGCCGGGTGGAAACGCACCTCGAAGCGCTGCGAGCTGACTTTCTTCCCCTTCTTCATCCATGTGATCCTGGGCTTGGGCTCCCCGCCCGCCTGGCACACGAACGAGGCCACCCCTCCCGAAATCCCGGTCTGGTCCTCGGGGGACTTTATGAAGCTAGGCAAGCCTGGCAGGGAAAGAGAGAGAAAAAACAGAGACACCTAAAGTTAGAAATTTGAAGGGAATTTTGCCTTAAAAACAAACAAACAGAAACAATCCAATTAATAACCTCCGTACGCAGTAAAACGTTTTGTGCTAAATCAACACTCACAGAGTACATATGGTCCTACTCCGGGCCCAGTTGGGCTCGTATGTGCTCTGTAAGAGCTGAATTAACGCTGGACAGTTCGCTGTGCATGATCACACATGAGCGGGGGTCGAGACAGACGAGAGAAGCCGACAGTGAGTGAGCGAGTGAGTGAGTGAGTGAGTCAGTGAGTGAGTGAGTGAGTGAGTGAGTGAGTGAGTGAGTGAGTGAGTGAGTGAGTGAGCGAGGCTTTGCCGCTCCTGCTGGGAGTGTACAGTGAATCAGGGAAAGCTGGCAACAGGCTTCCAGGCCTGGTGCTAATTACCCTCCAGCACCACAGCGTTAGCTTGGTGAGCTAGCACTATTCCAAACAAGTCTCCAAAACTGCCCCCACCCCCCCATCATACCCCTGAGTGACTGAACCCTTCACGTCCCCGCCCCCGTTTCGTGTGAATGCGCTGCTGCGTCGGTTAGCGCAGCGCTGAGCCTGATCAGAGGCCCTGGCGCGCGACCGCGCGGCGGGGACGAACAGCGCTGTGAAACGAGCGCGCAGACGTGGGGGAGCGCTGGCGAGCGTCACCGCAGCGCCAGACAAAAGGGTTTCCCTCTGCCGGGCCTTTTGTGATGAAACGCCGCGCTCTCTCTCTCTCTCTCTCTGTCGCTCGTGGTTGCGCCGCCGCCGCCGCGCCGTCGGTTAGCAGCAGGCGGCGAACTCGTTGGCCCAGGCGCTCCGGGTGAGCCCGCGCCTCCGGGACACGGGGGGGGGGGGGCACGCCCTGCGCCATTGTGACGGGGGAAGGGAGGGAGGGGGGGGAAAAACAACAGACTGGGGCACGTTTCGACACCACCCAGGAAAGGTGACACGCGGGAGCGGCTCGCACGCGAACACCTGACGGTACACGCAGGGCGCTCCTGTTTATTTACCGTCTCCACTGTACACACCCCGCGCTGACCTGGGAGGAGAGCCAGCGGCCAGGCGGGGGTCAGAGCTGAACTCACATCAGCTCCAGCAGGCTGAGGCCAGCCAGCCAGCCAGGCCCCGCAGAGCAGCCCTGAAGCCCGCACGGTGAGTTAGCGCAGTGCGGTAGCCCCGCAGGGCTGCCGCTGCTCTGACCCTGGGAGGGCCTGTGTGGTTTATAGCCCGGTGAGGACGGCCTTCTCCCCAGAATGAGAGACTACAGCAGAGTTCCCCCCCAAGGCTCTGACAGCCAAAGCCTTGTATGTTACGAATCGTAAAGAACCGAGGGATTAAGAACGTGGGGGGGGGGGGGCGGTTCAGGAGTTACCCCCCCGGACCACAGGCCCCGGGGCTGCTGCAGGTCCAAGGCTTCTGGTCCCGGACCAGGGCTCACAAGCGGGTGGGAGGCTGGCTTTCTGACCGCCGTCTCCTCTTTAGCTACTCGTCCCATCGAGCGACGTGACGTCGGCGTCCCTCGCCCCAGACGCAGGCAGGGAAACGAGCGGAGGGCAGATAAACCGAGCGGGCAGCGGGCAGCCTGCGCCGCTCGTCAAGAGTACACCAACCAAAGGCTCACACGTCCAAACCAATCCAGCGTCAAGCAGCGAACGTCTTCCTCATCTTTAATAGGGATAGCTTCTGTCTTATAACAAACACCTGATATCCAGGGTAACAGACATTGGGTTTATGAGCGTAGACACACGCACGCACATGCACACGCGCACACACACACACACACTTCTCTGTCTCTCTCTCTCTCTCACACATACACACACACACACACACTTCTCTGTCTCTCTCTCTCTCTCACACTCACACACACATACACACACACATACTCTCTCTCTCACACACACGCACACACACATACACACACATACTCTCTCTCTCTCACACGCACACACACACACACACACACACACACTTCTCTGTCTCTCTCTCTCTCTCACACATACACACACACACACACACTTCTCTGTCTCTCTCTCACACACACACACACACACACACACACACTTCTCAGCGCTGTGGCCAGTGAGCCCGGGTCTCTGCAGATTAGAGGAAGGAGCGAGTGGCTCCACTGTGCACGCTCTGGGCAGAGCTGAGCCAGGCCACACAGTGCCGCAGCAGCCATTTCCCCCGTTCATATTTATCTTCTAATAAAATACCTCAGGGGCCAGGGGGGGAAAAACACTAAATCAATAACTAGTTAACATAACGTAACAGCAGCTTCAGTGTTTGCAAAGCCGGGCCATCCTGCATGCGGTACACGGCAGCTAAATCGCAGAGGCCCCGCCCCGGGGGCGGTGAGACCTGGGAAGGCTGCCCCTTGCCCCGGGACGGCCCCCATCATCACAGGCGGTGTACCGTGACACGGACCGACCCGCTGCGCTGGAGGGTCCCTCGCTCTGGAGGGGGGGCACTGCAGAATTAACTCCGTGTCTGCACCGTGTGTAGAGGCCTGCTAGTGCCTGTGTGTGGCTGAAGGTGTGCGTGCACGTGTGTGTGTGTATGAGAGAGAGAGAGAGAGAGAGAGACAGAGAGAGAGAGAGGAAGTGAGAGAGAGAGAGAGAGAGAGAGAGACAGAGAGAGAGAGAGGAAGTGAGAGAGAGAGAGAAAGAGAGAACAGAGAGAGAGTGTGAGATTTATAACGTGTCCCGTCCACGTCCCCCTGACCCTCTCAGCCACGCGGCTGGCTCTGACATTTTTGATGACATTTACGTCCCCGCTCCCTCCGGCTCCCGCCTTGACTGACACACCAGGGCGGCGCAGGTCTCAGCAACGTCCCGTCCCGTCGTGATACGCCCGCGCTGCCCCCCCCCCCCCCCACGCAGGAACGCGCCGCGGTTCTCACCGCAAACACCTCGGAGTGCGGAGCAGGCCAGGCGCTCAGAGGCTCCAATCCCAGGTCTGACGTCCTATTTCCCCACGGACGGCGTGCGTGCGTGTGAGAGTGAGAACTCCGTAAACAGCTCAAAGCCTCCGAGCGTCACTCTGACCTCTGAGTCACACCTCTTTTTTTTCCTTTTTTTTCCCCTCCCAACAACTTTTTAGCTCATTTTTTTACCAGCTTAACGGATAGTTTTTCTCTTCCTCGGTCTTGAGTGGGGACAGAATCAAACAGTGTGTGCTCCTCTAAATTAAAGTGCGCAAGTGAACCGCGGGCCGGGGAGAAGTTTTCTGGCTCGCGATCCCATGTGAAAAATCCACCCCCCTGTCAAACGATACCCGCAAAAATGCGCTAATGACCCGTTCCCGAAAAAATAAAACGGTTCTAGCGCCGTCTTATCTTCTCTGGCGTTAGCGGCGGCCTGGCGCGGGGCCACCGCGCCTCGCTCTCTCTCTCCCGGCCTGCTCGCCCCGTGGTCTGGAGGGGGCGTGTCCGCGGGTGCGCGGTTAGCGGCGGAAGGCTGCGCGGCGAGGCGGACCCCCTCCGCTCCGGGACGGCCCGTCTCCGGCACACCCCCCTCCAGGTGCGTGGGAGGCTGGAGCCGTTAGCTTTAGCGGGAAGGCTATCGAGTGAAACGAGGAGGAGGAGGAACCGCCTTTAGGCCTCCCTGCGCCTCCTTTCCGCAGTGCTCTCCCTGATGTAGCGCCCCCCCCCCTCCCATCGCCTCACGCGGCTCCGTTGCGGGGAGCAGCAGTGCTGCCGCTTTCACAATCTCTGCCAGCAGCGTTTAACACATTTATTATACGCTTCTGTGTTAACCGGTTCCTGTTAGCTGCTCGCTAGCAAAGGCAAAAACAACATCTAGCGCCGACGTGTTAAAACAAACACATCGCTGCGTCAGTAAACACTGCAGTATTCTAACACGAATATGCAAATCACAACTACACTGTACTCTGCGCTCGAGAAAAAGAAAATTGTACCGTGATTTACTATTGATACCAATCTGGCATTTTTCTACACACATTTACTATTCACTGCCCAATTACTTTTTTTTTCTTTTAGTTCCTGTTTTCCCACACTGAACACGATCAACCTGACCGTCAATATGTACTCATCTTTTTCTGAATTTCTATGGTTGTAAGCCCCCCCCCCTAAAAAAAAAGGAACCAGATGAACAAAGCAGTGGGGAATCCCAGGGTGTCTGGCAGGGCCCTAAGAGCTCTGGGAACAGGCGAGATTGCCGAGCTGCTGTTCGTATCTTTCTGGTTTGCCGCTGCACCGTCTGCTCGTTTGTCTTCAGCTACCAGGGGGTCCCCCCTCCTTCCAGCTCCGCCCGGCTTTCTTCAAACGCTCGCGGTGGAAAATTACACCTGCGTCCTTTTCCATTTCTCACATTTATGTTCATTTATGTTCTTCACCTTAAAAAATGAAAAAAAAAAACTGCTTGCACCAACACTGCAGTCGCTCCAAAGCCCTTCGCAATGGAAACTGATAAAGCAAAGTTTACGGAGTTTGAATTCAGTGCCAAATTCACAGCCGAGGGGAAGAAAAAAAAAAGCAGTGTAAAAAAAACAGAAATGCTAGATCACCATAGCAACAGGGACACTAATTCTTCAAGACTGTGCTTTTTTCACCCGTTGCCTATAATTGAAAATAGGGCCGCGGTGCTCAGGTTAAAAGGGGTTAATTTGTCATTTGTCGGCCTTCCCTCCCCCGGCAGTCCCGGGGATATCCTCACGCAAATATTCAAATCAGAGGCAAGTCAAAGCAGGGGCTGCGGAGGGAGCCGCCATTTGCATGCCTGCTGCGATTGCAGATAAGAGCGATGGGAAGCTAATCCGCGCGGAGGCCCGTGCGGAGCGTGCCTGCTGCCGCCTCTCACCGGCAGGCCAGGGAGGGGGGCGGCGGGGGGGGGGGGGCGGAGGGGGCTGCGGAGCTAGCCTAGCGTCCCCCCGCTCTCCATTCAAAGCTATGGGTTGCGCTAGCTGTAATGCTAACGGCTGCAGGACCGCCCTCCCTGCAGAAAACAAAGCCCCCTGCGCTCCAGCCTGCAGGTGGTCAGCAGGGCGAGACTGATCCGCGAGCGGCGGTTACGCCCCTCGCCAGGCTCCCCTCGCCGGACTCCCCTCGCCGGACTCCCCTCGCCAGGCTCCCCTCGCCAGACTCCCCTCGCCAGGCTCCCCTCGCCGGACTCCGGGCATTAGGGGGCTTTTCCCTCTGGCCAGATCAGCGAGCTGCAGTAACGCAGCCCGTCTAATCCCCGCTGGCCCCGCTCCCTAAAGCTCCAGGTTATCCCTCCTCCAATAATGTTCAATTAACCCCATTGTCAGCGGGCGTCGGGCCAGGGAACAGCGGACAGCGCGGCCGCTACGCGAACTGCTGACTCCCCTTTGGCCCGGAGTCAGTCCGCAGACCTATTCGCAAAGGCCCCCACAAAAGGGACAATGGCTCGCAAAGGTCAGGCTTTGTGGAGGAAATGTTTGTCTGCCGGCCTGGAGCGGCTCATTGTTTGCCGGAGTTTGCCCGGTAGGCCCTGGCGCGTTTCCTCCGTTTGAAAACCGCGTCGGCCCGTTCCCAGAAATGGCGGGATTTCCCTACGCGCGTACGCACACACGCACACACACAAAGAAAGAAAGAGAGAGAGAAAGAAAAAAAAACGGAAACAACAACAGAAAGGACGTAAATTGAATGAATTCATCTGAGGCTTGTGACAGAGAATAGGCCCGTGGAATCAAAGGCGTGTGTAAATGTCAGCTCTGTTTCGGGTGAGGTGGGAACAGCCTCCACGTCCGACAGGCGGCTTCAGTCGCCTCCGCACATTTACTCCAACCGTTTCAGAGTCAGTCACTTCCTGTTCATGTCACTTCACCCAGGGAGGTTAGTGGGGGTCCCGTGAGGCGATGTGGAATTGGCGGCACCCGGGGAGATGAGAGGCAGGGGGGGACTGTGACCTCCCACCGGCGCGGACTGCTTTCACAGCGCTGTTTCAACAAAGCCCTCGCATGCCGCAAAGCCGGGGGTCTGAACAGGTGAGCGGGGCGGCCTCTCAACAGGTGGGTGGTCCCCGCGGGGTCAGGGGGTCGTCAGGCTCCGCCCCTCTGGGGGACAGGCCCCCTTTCTGAAGCAATAGGTCAGGGAGTTAAAAAAAATAATTAAAAAATTCAGGAGAAGAGAGGGAGGGAGGGGTGGGAGTGGGGACTCTCCGGGACGGACCGCAGCTGTGCGTCGTGCCAAACATCTGGAACGAAGTGCTGAGCGGGGCCCCCCGCGGCTGGGCAGTCCCTGCTGCTAACTGCCACCGTGAGAACAGCTGAAGCAAAACAGAACCCGGGGAAGGAAAAAAAACTCTCGCGCGACGCAGCGGTGTTCACACAGCGGGCTCGGAGAGGGAGGGGCCATGGACCCGCCGAACGCGCGGGGCACAGACCGCACCGGAGCCGGAAACAGCCAGGGCCTGACTGACCCCCCCGACCCTCACTCCAACTCCGCAAAAACACCGCCCAGAGCCACTCCGGGGTGTGTGCGCGTGAAGGATCGATAAAAAGCCAGCGCAAAGCATTTATCCTCATTAATAATAGATTAGCGACTTATCATTTTCACTTATGCACTTAAGCGAAATTTGTTAGAGGGTACCGGGAGTGGCTGTTTTAGCGGCGCGCTCCCATTAATGCCTTCAGCGCCGTTAGAGGCTCTGCCTGAAATTAATTCCTCATAAAGCCGCCCCACCGGAACACTATTCCTCAGATAAGGTCAACCTTTTGGCTTTTTTTTCGTCTGTTCGTTCGTTTGTTTGTTTAATTTGACAAAAAAAACCAGCATTTGGTTTCTGGCTAAATACCCGCGGTTAGACAGTTCACCGTCAACGTTGCTGTTCGTTTCTCCTAATTAAATGGCTCACCCGAACCTCCACGCAGGAGCAGTCTGTTCCCTTTCCGTTCAGCAGAGGGCTGTTCATCTTGCGCTTAATTTAGCTGAAACGCAAAAAGCACTGGATGCCTACGCTGCAGCCATATTTTAAGATGGGGGAGGGGGGGTAAAACTCCTTGCAAACAGTAAAATAATATTGCAAAAACATTTAATATTTATGGGCCCCAAACCCCATTAAGTGGTGAGCAATCCAGCGCTAATACCTACACACTTGACTGCAATGTGCTGGCTCTATAAATGGCAACATCTCCCTGTTCGTGCATAGATTTCCTTCCGCTAGATTTGAGCCTTTCCATTTCGTCTTATTCCGTTGGTTTTTAAAACCGCACGCTGCCACTTACATAGCGAGTATCTTCTGATGAGGTTTGGCACAGAGA
>CM077289.1:11056920-11064420 GCA_039654925.1 Anguilla pacifica | reverse complement strand
TTCTGATGGCGGACTGGCAGGGCTCCACGCAGCCGGAGCCGGTGCTGGTGCGGACAGGGAGGCCGCGCGGGGCCAAAGCGCTCTCTGGGCTAGCGGCTCGCCCCGCCCCAGCTCCGCGCGCAGTAACGGCTCTCCGTCCTGCCAAACGCTCGTGTTTGCGTGTGTACTCAGCAGAGCGATGTCTCGCCTGGGAAGGCGAAATGATCTGACTGGGACCCTAAGTGTTGATTCGGGCTGGCGAGTGCAGGCCTGACGGTTTGTATCGGGCCGAGAGGGGGAAACGTGCGCACGTGCGCCGGCGTCTCGGGGAACGGCGTGAAGAGGTTTGGGCTTCCCATGATGCACTGCTCTGCACCGTAGGAGGCTGTGCTCCTGAGAGCAACTGGGTTTCTCGTCGTGGGGGAAACGTTATGAGTAATCCTGCGGGCTTGCCAAAATGAGCTGTTCTGAAATCTGGGTGGGTTTAACCCCTCAAATACTGATGCTGTCGAGAGATTCAGAGCTGAAAATGAATATCACGTAAGGAAAACGCATTCTTAGATGCCTGCTGCCCGTTTTCAAGGTTTTTTGTCAGAAAAAACAACCCGGATACAGAAACGAAAAATCTGTTCAAACACCCCGCATCGCACATAAAAAAATAAAATAAAAAAATTCCCAGATTTGAATAATTAACACAGCGTTCACATATACTTTAAATATGAATCCTCCTGTGTGGGGCAGCCTGGAACAGTAGCTTGGGTTCGCTCCACTCCGCGGGCTCACTGAGCTGCTGGGGCGCTGGCGCAGACACCAGCCTCTCCTGCGGGCGGTCTGACAGCGCAGACGGCCAAATCCCCTCCTTTCCCAGGTACTCTGAGATCCCCCCCTCTCCCCCCCGTACGCCTCGCCAAACTGCAGATAAAAGCCAGCGTAGCTCCCCCGAACGCCGCCAGCCCCTTTCTTCCGATCCGGGAGTCACCGGGAACAAAAAGGAGGTTTCTTTAGATGTCAGAAAAAAAAAGAAAAGCCGGGCTCGTCTCTTTCAGGAGGAGAAGCGTTTTGTTTTTGTTTTTAAATGCAGAGCAAACGCAGGCCGACTCCAGTCACGGCCGCAGCGAAGGGACCCGCTCTTCATTAACGCGGACGGGCGGAGGCCGAGCGTCGACGCGAGGGTTAATTGTCGCCGAGGACGACTGCGAAGGGGTCTGACCGGCGGGTCAGCTCGGCGGCGGGTGACCCGGCGGCTCCTCCTGGGCGAGAGTGAGAGGCAGCTCTGCGCGAGGCTCCATTAAAAACGCAGCTTGCGTGGGGAAGCACATCATTAGGTATGAATTTATTGATTTGTGGAAAGTGCAGTACTTCCCAATTAGCGCTTCGCTGCTGCTCCGGCGGCCCCGTCCCCTTAGCACCGGGCAGCTTAAGCGCTTATTTATGGCATCAGGGCCCTGCCGCGCCGCTTCTTCAGAGCACTGCAAACGGTTAGCATGACCGGGCTCTGACAGCGCATTGTTTGTGAAGCGCGCCGACGCTCGCGCGCTAAGGGAACTCCGCCGTTAGCCGCGCCGCGTCTCCGCGGCCCTGACGGACAGCTCCGGCGTGCTAGCTGCTCACGGGGACGGGGGGGGGGGGGAGGGGGTGCGGCGCTGGTCGGCGGGCGCCGGAGCGTTTATTTTTACACCGCTACACCTGTACCGCCGCCGCCTCGGTGCCTTCCAGGAAGGACGCGCGCCTCGTCCTCTCCGGATCCGTCTCCGCATCCGGGCCACGGATGGGGAGCCAGGACGCCCGCGGCGCTGGAGTGGTCTAATTAAGCAATTAATCTCACGTCGTTAACCTACCCCGGCGCCTCCCCCCCCTCCTCCCCTCAGCCCCCACCTCCCCCCCCTTCTCTGTGCGAGACGGCGGAGCTCTCTCTCTCTCTCTCTCTCTCTCTCTCTCACTCTCTCTCTCTCCCTCTCTCTCTCTCTCTCTCTCTCTCTCTCTCTCACTCTCTCTCTCTCCCTCTCTCTCTCTCTCTCTCTCTCTCTCTCTCTCACTCTCTCTCTCTCTCTCCCTCTCTCTCTCTCTCTCTCTCTCTCTCTCTCTCTCGTGTGATAAGCCGCCGCGGTCCCCATCCTGGCACCCCCCCCCCCCGAGGAGCGCAGCTGCGTCCTGACGGCATTACACTCCAGCTCCAGGGATTGGGGGGGGGGGGGGGGAAACCGTTACTTTTAATTAAAAGGATCGATTTCCATCCCCGTCGATTTCGCTCGGTACCCATATGGACGCTTAAATCTCAATCCAATTTCCACCCCCCCCGCTCGCCCCCGCCCTCGCCCCCGTCTGCTCTGCGCAGTACCGTCCTGAGCTGACGTCAGAGCCAAAGTGACTCACACATGTATGTACAGAGCGAAGTTCCGCCCCCACACATGTCATCTCTCGCACTGGGGAACGCCGTGTTTGAAGTCAGCATCCATGGGAAGCGCGTGAGCCGCCCCCACCCCCTGAAGAGGTCCAGGCCGTCACACCGTTCAACCTGCGCGCAGATTTACAGCCCCGTCATCACAGAAACTTCATCAAAACCCTGTCAGTTTTTATTTCGAGCGAAGGGGGTTGCTCAGGATCGATTTGGGTTCAGCTCTTTGCCCCGAGCGCCTGATTGGGACGCACGTGTTTTTATAAAGGGATCACTCTTTCGGCTCGATACTTAAAAGCGGTTGCACTCAGTTGGTCTTTTGTTAATGTGATTCCTGAATTCACCGGGTAGAGCTTTGCTCATCAGAAAGACACAGCGCTGCCCTGCGGGTCCAGCGGAAATAAAAGGGGCAGGAGTACGTGATGCACAGACAGAGCTCCAGGGCGGCGCTGGAGAGGGGTGAAGGGGCAGGGAAATTGGCCGTGAACACCGCAGCGGGTGTACAGAGGACACTGAGACGACGCGGGAAGGTCAGCGGCACACGGCCAGAACACAAGCCACCCTTCACCCTTCTGTAGGCGCATTTTACAGAAGCAAGCACCTCGCACACGCCCACGCTGTCAGACAGCGCCACTCTGAGCATGTTCCTGACTGACTGGGCGTGACTCGGCCGACCCTGACCCAGGCCGATCGGCTCAAATCAACAGACTTGACGGGTCAGGTTAGACCAGCCGGTGCCCTGAAAGTCACAGGGTTCGGGGAAGGCTGTCCAGGTGCAATCGCCTCGCTGTCTCACTGACCAAGTGACTGAAGGTCGTTTCCACTGGGACGGAAAATCTCTCGCTATAGCAAGACATAGAGTCCAGCATGCACCCTCAGATTCCCCAAATACTGATGACCACATACCCCAGTATCAACAGAAGACACACGATGAACATGAGGTGCCTCTTCAACACGCAGGAGAGAATAATGAACAGTCTTACTTGCTAAATCAACATTTGTTTAATTGTCTGCGCGAGCAGCAGTTTATACAGGCTTATAGGCTTAATTGACCGGCCATGTTCTATAGAACACTAAACATATTAGAAGCAGATGCACGAGCATCACCTCGCAAATTTATTCCAAACTTGTTTTTAATCGGGTTCCGTCTTTTACATCTACTCAGCCATGGAAATTGAAAACATTCCAGTCAGCCAGCAATTTTATATTAGGGTTCATTCTTTGTGCGAATATTGCATTATGGAGATGTTTTATTGTGATATTTCATTTAGGAGAAATTAGGATTTTTTTTTTTTTTAATGAAAATTTTTAAATATGAAATGATATGTAGTCATGCATTTAAAAATCTCTATTAAGCAAAAACCATACAAAATAATTGTTATTATATTATTGCTAAAAGCTAAGTGAACAATTAGCATACAGTTTGGTATTATTCACTGCTTTTGCATAAATGCATACACAAAAATACATAAATGCATATGCGATAGAGCTGCCTCCTATGAATCTTGTGCAGATGAGGGGACCGGCAGCTGTTGAATCGGTACTGCGCTAGAGGGAATTCCAGCTCTTCAAAGAAATCAGCACTGGTCATTACACCTCTGGTGAAATGTGGTAATTTAATTGGCGAAATGGCGGGGGGGAGGGGTAAACAGCGGCGGCCTGCCCTCCGTGGAGGGGCGCAAGCCGAACCACGTCAGGCTGGAACGGGGGAGACGGCGCTGGCGGCGGCAGCCCTGAGACGCGCGGCTTTGAACTGCGGGAGCGGGAGGAGGAGGCGTGAAGGGCTCTGAAGGCTGTGGAGAGAGAGAGGGGGGGGGCCCGGGGGCGGCACGCATCAACGGGCTCCAGCGCCTGGATCACACGCCGGCGAGAAGCAGCCTCGTATCAGGCAGCCTCTTCCCCGGCCTGGCTGCGCTCTCCCTGCCTGGCTCCGCGATTGGCTGTTGCCGGGACACAAATTAAGGCACGTGTAATGAGGGGCGTGGCCTTATTTGAGCGCTAGGTCCCGGGCTAAAATCAGCCAGATTTTCCCCACCGTCACCCCTATCCAGCGTGAGAGGGGATAGATACAATCTCCTGCTTCCCTGCTCTCAAAGGATCTCAGGACGGAGTGTAGCACAGTGGGTAAGGAACTCGGATTGTAACTGAAAGGTTGCAGGTTCGATTCCCAGGTAGGACACTGCCGTTGTACCCTTGAGCAAGGTACTTAACCAAAATTGCTTCAGTATATATCCAGCTGTATAAAATGGATACAATGTAAAATGCTGTGTAAAATTTGTGTAAGTCGCTCTGGATAAGAGCGTCTGCTAAATGCCTGTAATGTAATGTAATGTAATGTAATGTAATGTAATCTCCTTTTCCCAGGGTTGCAGGTACGTTTGGCAATAAGTGACTTTGGTCAGGTGAGAGGAGGGGTCAACGCCCTCGAGCTCAGTGAAGGGGAAAGGGCACCTCAGTAATTTAACTCTTGCCTGGTTAGCGTTCTGATTTTGCATGTGAGCTCCAGCGTCGCTGAGCTTCCCCATTTGCATAGCGCCCGGCCTTCGCGCGCGCGAGACAGCGCCGTGTCGGCGCACGGCTCCCAGCAGCAAGCTGGCAGGCCTGCGGGGGCCCGCGGAGACATTAGCATGACGTCACCATTCACGGGCCGGCTCCGCTAACGCAAAACGCAGGGAGTTTCAGGCCCCCCCCGTCGCCGCTCTGAGCTCCGAGCACACGCATCGCCCAAATAAACGCCACCCAAGGAAGGCCCCGGGAACCGCTGCGGCCGAGAAACGAAGGCTTCCCTCTCTCAGCGCCACCCGGGCGCAGCTTTCATAGCGCGGGTTTCAACTCACATCACAGCCTCCCAGTGACGGGCAGCGCTACGTGCTACACGCAGAACACTCGCCCCCCCGAGCGGGGTTACCTGCCGGAGGTGCAGCGCGCGTTACTAACGGCTAGACGGAAGCACGCAACCCCACAGCGAAACGGTTACATCACGTCAAAGTCCGCTTAACGGGATCTGCTGTTCCGACCCACTTTCCCTCAAACGCTCCTCCGATGCGCTCGTGACTTGCGTGAGCAACGCGCTCTTTAACGGAGGAGGCTCGTCTGAAACGCGGCTCTGCGCGGAGGCGCTGAGGAGGAGCGAAAGCAACGTGAGCCGGGGCTGAAACCCGCCGCGTCAGCATCGGAGAGGGGGCTGGAAGGGGCGGAGTCAGCGAAGGATTGTGACGTCGAGTCCCACCCTTTCGGTTTATTGCCGCCACGCAAACGCCTGCGCCTGACCGTTACGTATTCCTAATGGCCGCTCTTATCGGCTGCTGGTCGATAAGGGGTTAATTGCGCGCGGCGCTTCCTCCTGGGGAGCCGCCAGATAGGGCAGAGTTCTGCCAGCCGCGTGCAGCTGGGCACGCCGGAGACGCGCTCGCCAACCGTCTCCCCGCCGCGTACCCGGAAACTTCTCAGGGGTGACGGAAGAACAACAGATCCGAGCAGGCGAAAGCGGCTTTTCGTACGAGCGGGCGAGATAAGAGGACGTATTTCACTCGCCGCGTCACTCCTGAATGAGGAAGTGCTGCTATCGGAGCCTCGCGTCTCTTCAGATCTCCGCCACATTATAAAACACCGAAATCTTTATCCGGGCTCTCGGAGAGAGAGAGGACCCGGGCCTCTGAGCCCCACCTGCGAGATTGCGCCCTTATCTGGCACACGAAAGACAGGTCTGTAAACACGCTGGAGGCTGCGCTGGGGGGGGGGGGGGGGGGATTCTGCAGCTCTTGCACGCCCCTCGCAGCCCTGAGCGAGCTTCCAAGGCCGCGCGGGCTCGGGCAGCGGGGGGGAGGGAGCGGTGAACGCGGAGGGCGGCCTTGTTTTCGGGGGGAGGGCTGTAACACACTCACGGCGGGGCAGGTGGGAGGGGGGCTAATGGAATTACGCAGGCCCTGAGGGAGATGGAGCGCGGGGCGAGCGGGCGAAGGTGGAGGGGGGGTTAACTGAATCGGCCCCTAACCCGCGGTGCCAGGGGGCCCTTAAAGGGGCCCTGGCTTTGAGGACCCCTGACGATGACACGGCGCTCAGGGCCCGTTTCCCGCGACCCCGCCCTTCTTCCTGAAGGACAGGCGGGCGTGGGACTGGGCGCAGGGAGACGCAGGCGTGCACCAGGAGAGGATCCCAAACTCGTCAGACCCTTTCACGACAAAACATCTCACCGGCTGGAGCCCGGTTTCAGCCGGAAGCCATCTTAGAAATTATCCGCGGATGTTTATGCTTTTCTGACACTCATTGTCGGTTAAACACTGACGCATTATAGCACTTCTTTCGGTAACTGGCAACTGCAACAATGGTAAATTAAATCTTGAGGCTCGACTGTTAGGGTTCTGATTAAATTCTCTCTGGCCATACTTCATTGCTCTTTTGTCAGATGACAGATTATATTCTGTATTCAATCCACTGTGTCCTCCAGTGGAAGCGCGTGTTCTAATTAAAAGGTGAGCGGGCGAGCGGCTGAGAGTTTTTGCTTCAGTTTCTGCCTCAAAGCGAGTGAAAATATGGATGCAGAAGAGGCCGCGGGGATGGGATTATGGCCGTTTCGTACGGCTCAGGCTTATGTAAAGGATTTTCTCTGAAGCCTGCCTCCAAGACCGGGGGAAAATCTGACAAATTGGCACGCGCCGCGCATCGCCGTCAGATAATCAGATTCAGCGATGAGGAGCACGCCAGGCCCTCTTCCTCACAGAGAGGAAACTGGAGCCTTGGCTTGTGGATGCAGGCGGGGGCGCCGACAGGGATTCTGAGCCCCATGGAAAGATCTCACACTGAGCCCCCCCCCCACCCCAGCCCGCCCCCCCCCGACCCCCTTCCCTGCACAATTACAACACCATTTTTGGAGGGAATCGTCCCAACCCTCCCAAGACCCCCCCCCCCCCAATGAAGCCCATGGATATAAGGTGCATGGATATAGGGAATATAGGGTATGCTGGAATAGGGTATGTTGACATAAAGTATGTTGATATAGAGTATGTGGATATAGGGCATGTGGATATAGGGCATGTGGATATAGGGCATGTGGATATAGGGCATGTGGATATAGGGCATGTGGATATACGGTATGTGGACACAGGGAGTGTGGATTATAGGTTATA
>CM077289.1:11024420-11051920 GCA_039654925.1 Anguilla pacifica | reverse complement strand
AACCGGCGTCGGAGGGCAGCCTTTCGCACGCGGCCCGGCGGCTTTGGGGGCGACGTCTCTGTTCCCCGCGCACGCTCCGTTTGGGATAAGTTACGGAGCGGCCCGCTCACCCGCGCACAGGCCCACGCCGCCCCCAAAGCCAATTTCCCGGGCGCGGTGCGGATTAGGCCCCGCAGGGCTGCTGCAGCAGGTACTGAGGCTGGGCCGGGCTGCCAGGCACTGCCAGGGCTCTCCGATAGAGGCATATCTACCTCAGCAGACAGCGCGGGAGGGGGCGGGGGCGGGGGGACCAGGCCGAGAACGCCTCCTTGCTTACTTGCCCCTGCCTAAATCCGCCTCTCCCTGCCGGAGGGAGATACCGCCGTGGCCCTGGCGAAAGGGGGGGGAAAGGGGGAGGGAGTGTGGTGTGGCTCTGAGCAGCATGGTAATGACGGGGGTGGTGGTGGGGGAGGGGGTGATCAGATCAGCCGGCCAGAAGCCGGGACTTCTGGGAAGGGCGAGGGTAATGTGATCTTGGCCGAGCTGGGGGGCGGCGGCGGGGGGGGAGCGGGTTCGATACAGGCGGGGAGGCGGCGGACTCATATTCATGCGTGAGCATCGCTGGCTTTACAGGCCGCTGCGCCCGTGTCCAATCTGCCGGCGCGGCTGCAGGCCTGATAAATAAGGAAGCTAATATCATCTGGCCGGGGCGCGCAGTGCAGCTCATTTATAACCCCATCGACCCGCCGTTCTCCCAGGAAGAGCCGCCGCGCGGCCCCCGCCACAGCGGGCCCGTCCGCACCGGTCCGGTTACACAATGGAAAAGTCATCTGTCCCGGCCCCGGGCCCCGGGCCCCGAGCGCTCCCCCCCCGTAATGGGCCAGTCACAAACCCGAGCCGCTAATTGATTGTGACACAGTTTGCCCATCTTTCAGCGGGAGCGCAGCTCTGAGGAATAATTGATAAGGCCGGCGAAATTAGAATTTGAACTTGCCGCTAACAGATGGACTTCGGGCGCCCGTGAGAGCAGACCCCCGCCCCCCCCCCCCCCCCCCCA
Organism: Anguilla pacifica; assembly: GCA_039654925.1. Lineage (NCBI taxonomy): Eukaryota > Metazoa > Chordata > Actinopteri > Anguilliformes > Anguillidae > Anguilla > Anguilla pacifica. Next base: position 11,050,884 of record CM077289.1, on the reverse strand, counting down.
CACACACCCCCCCACCCCCCCACCCCTATCCCCACCCCCCTGCCAATGCCCACCCCTCCACCCCACTCTGTTCGGCTGCCAAACGCTCAGACCCCCTTTGCTGCCTGCCAAAAAAACCGCGGTGAGGCAAGGCTCCAGGCTGCATCCCCCTGAGCCGGTAGAGCAGAGGCGGTCACCTGCGTTTGAGCAGGGCACCGCAGAGCAAGAGCCAATCCAATTTCACACCCCCCCCCGGGGGAAACACAGGTAATCCGGAAAGTTCTTTCAGACCATTGCGAGAGGTGAAGGTGGGACCTATGCAAACTCCTGAAGAAGCTGCACAGACTGTAAAATGGAGGTTTCTAAAACAAACCGGTTTAAGTGGAAGTGCTTAGCAGTTAATGGCGTGATTAAACCCATAAGACTGAAGCGGGGGAAGGAGTCTGGAGTTCATTCCTCTCTGTTCTTTACGCGCTGGAGAGAGAGGAATCGAGCGACGGGGAGATCACGAGGGGCCGGGGCGGCGGAGCTGATTAACAGCTGCTGCTGACGTCCGGACGCTGCCGGCCGCTGCGTTCGCGGCGCGGGCGCCTGCTCCTGGTCCTAGAGAGAGCAGCGGTTCTGCGCTCTGCACTCCCAGCCCAACGAGCTAGTCCCTCGCGGCCTGTTTCTGGCTGTCTGTCCCTCGCGGCCTGTTTCTGTCTGTCTGTCTCTCACAGCCTGTTTCTGTCTGTTTGTCCCTTGCGGACTGTTTCTGTCTGTTTGTCCCTCGCGGCCTGTTTCTGTCTGTCTGTCTCTCACAGCCTGTTTCTGTCTGTCTGTCTCTCACAGCCTGTTTCTGTCTGTCTGTCTCTCACAGCCTGTTTCTGTCTGTTTGTCCCTTGCGGCCTGTTTCTGTCTGTCTGTCTCTCACAGCCTGTTTCTGTCTGTTTGTCCCTCGCGGCCTGTTTCTGTCTGTTTGTCCCTCGCGGCCTGTTTCTGTCTGTCTGTCTCTCGCGGCCTGTTTCTGTCTGTTTGTCCCTTGCGGCCTGTTTCTGTCTGTTAGTCTCTCACGGCCTGTTTCTGTCTGTATGTCTCTCACGGCCTGTTTCTGTCTGTTAGTCTCTCACGGCCTGTTTCTGTCTGTATGTCCCTCGCGGCCTGTTTCTGTCTGTCTGTCTCTCGCGGCCTGTTTCTGTCTGTATGTCTCTCGCGGCCTGTTTCTGTCTGTTTGTCCCTCGCGGCCTGTTTCTGTCTGTATGTCTCTCGCGGCCTGTTTCTGTCTGTTTGTCCCTTGCGGCCTGTTTCTGTCTGTTTGTCCCTCGCGGCCTGTTTCTGTCTGTTTGTCCCTTGCGGACTGTTTCTGTCTGTTTGTCCCTCGCGGCCTGTTTCTGTCTGTTTGTCCCTCGCGGCCTGTTTCTGTCTGTTTGTCCCTCGCGGCCTGTTTCTGTCTGTATGTCTCTTGCGGCCTGTTTCTGTCTGCGGCGGCCATTACGGCTCTGCTCCGCACACAGTGGGGGTAATGGATAGACACAGAGACACAGGCCTGTCTGCGCACACACAATACCACAAAGGGCAATGAAGCCGGCTCATGCGCCGGTAACGGCCGGCGTTAAGGCCCGGTCGGCAAACTGTGCAAACGCAGCTGGGCCCCACCAACACCCCCCCCCACCCTCCCGCCCCCCAACACCCGCAGAAAAAAACAGCAAGTACCCCAACCAACCCCCCCCCCTGCACTAAACAGAAAAGAAATTTGGGAGTATAAATACATGCTGATCCCGATCCAATTAAATTATCAAAGAAGGTAAGTGAATTACTCCAGCGTCAAATCGAGTTTGTCCTGCAGAGCCCGTCTCAAAGTTCGAGACGGCGCAATTTCCCAGGCCGCGACGCAGTGCATGAAACTCCACGCACAAAAGGTGATGTCACATGACTGACGGCTTTACTGCGCTCCTGTTTACGGCGGCGATTCGGCCGGGCTACTCATTAACACGCAGACCGCAGCTCCTCCGAGAGGCGTCCTCCTCGCTCGCCTGCTCAAAATGGAGGTCCCCCTTACAATGGCGTTTTAAAACGCCGATGCTTTCTCTGCGCGAATTAAAATACCGACCCGTTGGCCGGTGAACAAAGACACTGTAGCGATTTGAATAAGCCCAAACACACTGAGGAGGGAGAATCATTTACAGTTACTGGTATCCATGGCGATGCCGAGATAAAAGAGATGCAGGGAGTTAACAAAGTGCCGGGCTTACAGTGCTCCAGTTTTAGGAGCGGCGGCTCCTTAAAATCGATGTGCGTTAACTCGAAAAATAACTCAGGAGCGCGTCTGCTAGGCTAATTGGGATGCAATAGGGTGCTTCCTGGTAAAAATGCTAGCCTGGAGCCCTGTAGCGTCCGGCGCCTGGTGAGACCGAGCGGCAAAATCAAAATGTGACGACAAAAACTCAATCCAGCAACGCCGAACGTCAGAAGAGAGGGAAACCGGCGTGGAAACCAGCAAGGTAAACGCGTTTAGAGACAAGCCACACTCGATACAGGGTAAAAACGAGACGGAGTCGTCAAACATGTCGGCAGATTGCCTTCATCACCGAAACGGAGTCGCGTTCTAACGGCAGTCACATGCGTGATTGCCATAAGCACACAATACCATTTCACTGATGAAGGCAATGTATATATAGAAACATCTGAATCACTTAGCCGTGTCCTGATGAAAAACGCAGAGTGCTGATCTTTTTTTCCCCCCCTGAATGTAATCACTTCATTCCAACTCAACAGGTCGAAATGAGAGCTCACTCCGTTTAGAAAAACCCCAGAAAAGTAAAGCCGGTTCTTTTCTTGTTTTTCTTGCTGCGGCGGCCATTTTGTCAGCTCTTCAGTCCGACTCGACCGGCTTTTAATGAGCCCGGGAAGGCTGCCGTGTAGCGCGGGCCCTGCTATCGGGCCTTATCTCCCCGCCGCGGCGCATTACAGACGTATCTGCAACACGTAGGCCGCCGCGCCGCTCTCCCAAGGCTGCGCGCGCGCCCGTAGCAGGGGTCTGATTTATGGCCTCGCTCGTAATGAGGAGTTAGCGATTAGCCAGGAGCTACCCGTCGTCTCGCTCCGACGACGCAAACAGTCACACAGCTGTAGGGGCTCGGGCTGCTCGCACACCGTGAGGCTGCGATGGCTGTGCCATGGCTGTGCGCAGTTACAGCCTGTTCAAATGGTGGGAAACATTCCAGGATCTGTACGAATTACCTGCAACTAGCCTACGCGATCTGGAAAGTTCTCTGGGGGATTACCCTAAAATTTCCTGCGCACGTCAGGCCACAACAAATCAAACATTAAGCCATTCTAAATAGACATGTCATAGAGATGATCTAATTATTAATCTGTCTGTTTCTCTGTCTGCCTGTCTATCTATCTACACACGCCTACACGCCCACACACACACACACACACACACACACACACACACACACACACAAAGCTATGTAAAAGGGAACATCACATGAAGTGCTACTTCCCGCGCTTTATTGCCAAATCATTATCGATACTGCAGCGGCGCTACGGACGGCTCCGCTCTCAAAATGGCTTCCATTAAATCATTCACTTGTGATCCATGTGCAGGATGTGCTTAATGGAAGGCGACAACGTGAAAGGAAAGCCGTGAAAAAGCAAATGCGTTGCGAATAGCAGCCCCATGCAATTTTTATGACCCCTACCTCTTTGCGCACAATTGAGGACGGGAGCAAACGCTGGGTGCCAGAATGCCTCACAGGGACCCAGCTGTCGTACGCTGCAACGTGATCCAGGGCGCTCAGCGTTAAGACACTTGGGGACGGGGGTCACAAATGAAAGTGATAGGATTGATAGAATTGAAAGATTGCCATGACACTCGAGAGAGTTGCATTTTGAATGGAACCCCCAAATCAGTTTAGCTGGGATACATCGGCTGGCTCGGAACACTAATGACTCTCCCCCCTCCCCCCTCCTCTTTAACCCTTCAACCTCCATTCAGGGCTAACTCAATGTAAGGGACACAATGGGAACCCACCCCCCCCCGGCAAAGTGAGACGTTAAGCTAATTAAATATCAAAAGCACCCATCTGGGAGGGGGATACCGGCAACCATTTTAATTAAGGGGCTGGAGGTGCCGGGCATTCCAAGCAGCTTCTATCCGTTTTCTAAGGGAAACCAAGTCTGAGAACAGCCACAATGGAGACAGATTAACTCTTGACTTTCTCGAGAGACGGCAACATTTCAGAGGTCGTCCTCCAGGATGGGTCCGATTTGTGAAGGCACAGAACGCTGAATCTTTACTGCCATTATCACCAGGCTAGTAAACAATAAATACCTCTGAGATCATAAAGAGGTGTTTACAGAGCTGTTAGCATACCAGGCCGGTAGGAGAAAGAGTGGAGCCAGCATCTGGACAGAAAGACTATCAGCTGGAGAGACGGGTGGGCTGGATTCAGGAGGGCCGAAGCACAGCTCTAAGCATTTAGGCCGAGCCGCTCTGGTTCAGGCAAACACAGGGTGCTGCCAGCACCATTAGCATCGCCGTTACGCAACAGTAATGCCTATAACAGGGCTCTACGCTAACCGTTTTTCCAAGGAGGACACGTGCTCCTAAGCTGAAAAATTTAAGAGCACGCTAATGTATTCCAATTAGTAGATGTTCTCCTAAATTATTTTTATAGTCAGCGTACATCAGTGTGTCCGGGAGCAAATGCTCCTAAAATGGGAGCAGTACAAGGCCAAGAGCCCTGAGCAGTCAGGCGTCGTCCAAAACGCACAAAGGAACAGAGCGACTCAGCGTTTTCCAGACGGGTAAAGCTGTCCAGCCTGCCCTCCTCCGCTGCGAAAACACAGCGGCCAGACCCGAGTTCCAGCAGTGCACTCAGGAAACAATACTCTGATATCCATGGAGGCGACTCATTAATGAAAAGAAGGTAGCCAAATTTACAGGCTTTCACAAGGCAACCCTTTCCAAGAGAGCTTCATGACGGCAAATTACTTAGGAATGTGTGTACCTCAGATCCAGTGACAGGACCTGAAGACAAAGCCAAACCACATTAATTTAGCTATGCGTGCTATCGCGCTAATCACGCTGCTATTATGCACTACTCTGCGGTCGTCTGACAAAAAGGATGTGCAAATGGGATGGCCTAATTCAGTTAAACAAGTGAGCATTAATACAGCTCCCACAGCACCATGATACGTCAATGGGCATGTCTGAATGGACCAGCGCCAGACGGTTATGACCTAGAATTGCACCCAAACACACGGGGAAACCTTATCGCCGCGCCTCTGGAAGATTTAACCGGATTACGTCTCCTTAAAATGCGTCCTCGCCCGTCTTACACAACGGCAAAGTATCCTTAAATGAGATCTGCAGTAACAGATCTGGAAAGCGGGCAGGGCAACCTCCGTAGTTACAGGCTGGCGGGGCACCGTGTTTGCTTCTCACGAACAGCAACCTTAGCGCTCGACTCAATTAAGTCTAATGCAACGCTATGACCGCCGTCGGATGTCGGGGAGGGTAAGAGAGGGCAAAAGCGCACGCTAGGCTAGCTCGGTTCGGCTGCTTTACAGGAGCGGGTTTTTTGGCAGGGGAGCGGGGGAAGGTCGGCGGCCAGACGCAGCGCTGCATTGGTATGCGCTCGGAGCCCCTCCCGCGTAACCGCCTCGGATCCCCCGCTCCATTCATCTGGACAAACGGGAGGCGGCGACCTTCCAGAACGCTGCCGCGGCGACGGCGCCCGGCTGCCGATGACGCTCTCGCTGCGCAGATACGGCGGCCGGGAAGACTGCGCACGCCGCAGCGCAGACGGACGTTAACCCCGCCTGCGCCCCTAGGCCTAGCCTGCGGGCGCAGGTGAAGAGGTGAGCAGCCTCCTATCTTAAGGAGCTCCAGGTGTGACGGAGCAAAGGTGAGACGTGCCTGAAGGTCAGGGCTGAGAAGGAGGGAGAGAGGCAGAGAAAGAGAAAGAGAGAGGGGGTGGGGTGGGGGAGAGAGAGGGAAAGGGAGAGAGGGAGCGAGAGAGAGAGGGTGAGCGGTGGAGAGAGAGAGGGAGTGGGGGAGAGGAAAACGAGAGGGAGATGGACAGTATGCTCACTGCACCATCATTGCTCTGAGACACAGAAAGGGGGTAAATTCACTGCACATTCTAAACGTATTGTGCCGCTTCTCAGCACTGCCATAATGGGCATCGCGTAATGAAAAGCCTGCTGTATGTTTTAATAGCTACAGGCGCAAGCCGAAGTGAAACCCGTGGTGGTTTTCTAACCAGCTTTACGCCATCGAACCCTCAAACAAAGCCCAGAGTCTTGTGTTCTGTCAGTGAATCTCTGTGGATTGCAGAAAATTCATTACTCACTCTTTAAGACCACACTTGATCATAAATGCATAAACACAGCCGATAGACTCCAGATGCTCAGCAAATCGACTATGTAATATAGACTTTGAACGCTAAGCTTGTTTTTGCACGATATGGAATTTGGATTTAGATCCATTTCAGTAGTATTGCGCTGACAAGCAGAGGCACAAACAAGCATTGCAATGCATTCTGGGAACTTGAGGCAATAAAGAAAAGGAGTGCACCGAGACGTGAACAAAAATTTTAAGGAACGTGAACTTCTGAACAGAAACAAACAGCAAAGCTGTCTTCACAGCCACCCTGTACGTACAGTCATAAACCGAAGCTTCTGCACGCATCAGAAAAGGGAATGTCGTGATGTGAATCAGCAAGCAGAAATCTCAAAGTTCACAAAGACGCGTCTACGGCCGTGAAGCCAGACCCTTGCTTTCAATATGCATGCCTGTCGTACTCCGGGATGGAACATACTGTACATTTTTAACCCATCATCATTCTTTCTGTTCTGAACGATATCCTTAAGCAGCCAATGACATTTAGAGGCAAAATCACTGACAGACAATGGTAAATATGTATCTGTTCTTCTTTCTCCAGCTCCTTATGAATTTCTCTTTCACTGGAAAAGCATAATTAGGCTACTGCTACGTAAGAATGTTCAATAGCGCCAAGCTCAGGATGAGCTAGCTGTGAGGAGGTGGAAGCAGGGGAGTACAGGTGTTATGGCTGTTTCCGCTGCCCTGCTCAGTGAGCTTGTGGCACAGCAGAGACTAGCTGCCCCAGGGACGCCGCCCCCCCCTCCCCTCTGGTCACCTCCCCGCCCCGCCCGACCCCCTGGCTCTGGAGCGGGCGTGGCTCGCTCTCCCCGAGCCAGGCCCAGACATGGCGGCAGATGGGGCTGTACACCCTGCCCGTCTCCTGGGGGCCGGATTTGAAATGCAAAAGAGCACGCAGAGTGATGGGAGTGGGGGGGGATACTAATCAGGGCAGAGCTGATTAAACAACAGCCTGCTCCCCTGTCCCGGACAACCAGCCCAGAGCAAACACCCTGGCACACTGGTGACATGGCAACCGTGCCTCAGCCCCCTGGCACCGCTTCTCTCTCTCCAACATACATACATACTCTCTCGCTCTCTCTCTCTCCAACATACATACATACTCTCTCTCTCTCTCCAACATACATACATATTCTCTCTCTCTCCAACACACATACATACATATTCTCTCTCTCTCCAACACACATACATACTCTCTCTCTCTCTCTCTCTCTCCAACATACATACATATTCTCTCTCTCTCCAACATACATACATACTCTCTCTCTCTCTCCAACATACATACATATTCTCTCTCTCCCCAACATACATACATATTCTCTCTCTCTCCAACACACATACATACTCTCTCTCTCTCTCCAACATACATACATACTCTCTCTCTCTCTCTCTCCAACATACATACATACTCTCTCTCTCTCTCTCTCCAACATACATACATACTCTCTCTCTCTCTCCAACATACATACATACTCTCTCTCTCTCCAACACACATACATACTCTCTCTCTCTCCAACATACATACATACTCTCTCTCTCTCCAACATACATACATACTCTCTCTCTCTCTCCAACATACATACATACTCTCTCTCTCTCTCCAACATACATACATACTCTCTCTCTCTCTCCAACATACATACATACTCTCTCTCTCTCCAACATACATACATACTCTCTCTCTCTCCAACATACATACATACTCTCTCTCTCTCTCCAACATACATACATATTCTCTCTCTCTCTCCAACATACATACATATTCTCTCTCTCTCCAACATACATACATACTCTCTCTCTCTCTCCAACATAGATACATACTCTCTCTCTCTCTCTCCAACATAGATACATACTCTCTCTCTCTCTCTCCAACACACATACATATTCTCTCTCTCTCCAACACACATACATACTCTCTCTCTCTCCAACATACATACATACTCTCTCTCTCTCCAACATACATACATACTCTCTCTCTCTCTCCAACATACATACATACTCTCTCTCTCTCTCCAACATACATACATACTCTCTCTCTCTCTCCAACATACATACATACTCTCTCTCTCTCCAACATACATACATACTATCTCTCTCTCCAACATACATACATACTCTCTCTCTCCAACATAGATACATACTCTCTCTCTCTCCAACATACATACATACTCTCTCTCCAACATAGATACATATTCTCTCTCTCCAACATACATACATACTCTCTCTCTCTCTCCAACATAGATACATATTCTCTCTCTCTCCAACACACACACATATTCTCTCTCACTCTAATACATACAACCACTTTCACTCTAACACACATACACTCTCTCACTCCAACAAGTATACAGTACATACTCTCTCACACTAACAGACATACACCGTCTCACACTCACTAACACACATACATAAACTTTCACTTCAATACATTCTTTCACTAACACAGTGAAACACGAGTACTCTTATCAAGATGTCTGACATGTATACTTCAATCTAACAGTACCACACATAAATACATTCTCACTCCAACCCACGTAGCCTGCATGCAGTCAAGCTGTCTCTCATTCTCTCTGACACAAATATACACACACAATCCCCTCTCTCCACCACCTTCTCTCTCTCCCACACACACACACAAACACACATAGTGTATGTTTGCAGTTTTTACACTGGTGTCAGCTGAAGAGGAGGCTCAGATGGATGCCTGTTGCTGTAGCCTAGAGACAGGCTCTGACACCCTTTCTGCAGCGGGCTCCTCGCACACCGGTGAGGACTGCAGGGAGACGGGGGCTGCTCTGGCTCCTGAAATTCATAACTGTACAGCGTCAGGAATTCTGGGATATGTCTGCGCAGCCTGCGCAGTGGCCGGGGGAGGGGGGGGGGGGGGTCAGAGACCGGCTCCCCTCTCCCACCGGTTCCAGGCCCCGGCCTACGCTGTGTCACAGGGTTTCCACACCGATGAACAATTTTCACTTTTCCCCGGGATTAAAAAAAAAAACCGTCACAGCCAATTACGGTCAGCGGCGGCTTCCACATCGCCCAGGCTTCGCCGTTCTGTTTACCGCGCGCGACAGGGCTGCCCAGCCCGGCTCTCCTGTTAGTCACCCATCAATACTTACGGACCAGCCCACAGTCTCTCCCGCTGCAAGACTCCCACTCTGAGGACAGGAGTCAAAAATAGCGGTGACAGCCCGGAGATGACTCGTGACCGCGTGTAGCGCGTGACGTCAGACACGTCGGAAAAAACGCCCCGCGGCTCCTAACGTTTTCCTTGGCACCCTTTCGCACGCGCGCCCGAGCCCTCAGCTCCCTTTGTGTTCCCGAGCTGACTCCTGCCACTGCTGAACGCCGCTCTTTGCTGTTTGCGATGACGGTTCGCACCACTGGGCTGAGGCTCGCCTGAAGTCCTAGACTATTCCTTCCTTTTAAGCATTTCCACTTAAAACAACAACACAACCCTTCGAAGAGTAGGTGTTTTGAAATGTTTTTTTTCGAGTCAGTGTTCTAGAACTCCACTGCTTTCAATTACCAGTAGTGATTGTGACATCAGCATTAGAACATTCAGTTCAGAACATTCTAATCACATGATGTGATCTTACACACATTCAAGGGTTAATTACAATAATAATAACAATAAAAATAATAATAATGTGCATTCACACAGTGCTGGAATGGCTTTACAGTACCCATTCTTGCCTAATGGCTGTTTTCTGCCGCTATCAGAAACAGAGGCTTGCTCTAACTGAAGGGTACTGCAGCTATACAGCTTGCCAACTCTGCCCACAGCCTATTTGTAAGTAGGCCATTCCCATTAAGAGTAGGAGGCTGTGCTGACACAGTTGGTTCTCATTCAGCCAGACAAAAGAGAGATGATGGAGAAGCCCCAGGAAGCTGAGCCGAGCTGGCCGGCCTGGTCCCAGCTCTGCAGAGAGGAGAGGCACATTCACGGGTCTCCCCTGCCAGACACTCGTCACCTCTGGCTTATAAACATTAGCCCGACACTTAACATAAGCACGGCGCAATTTAAAAAATATTGCAAGGAGAAGGCTAATCTGGCCATGGAGACCAGGAGGGCTGTGAACCGCATCGGCTGCCAAAACGCTGCTTTCTGCCCTGAGAGGAGGCGGAGCTTCACAGCTGCGCTGCCCCAGTGACTCTGACTAACAGAGCCCCACGCTAGCTCACAGGGCAGCACGTGAAACCAGCGAAGGAGATACGCTCACGCTCACACTCTCTCCCTCTCCCTCTCTTCTTCCCCCTCTCTCTCTCTCTCTCCCCCTCCCTCCCTCCCTCCCTCCCTCTCCATCTCTCTCTCCTTCCCTCTCCCTCTCTCTCTCTCCCTCCCTCTCCATCTCTCTCTCCTTCTCTCCCTCCCTCTCCTCTCTCTATAGCTCTCCCCCCCCCCCATCAGCACGCGGCTCGCTGCAGGTACTGCCCCCGGGGGCGGCTGAGGGGGCGGCTGAGGGGGGGTCTTTATCAAAAGCACGGCGGCGGGCTGCTCCCGCTGAGGCTCCCCCGTTCCCCAGCGCGGCCTCGCGGAGCTGGCAGCGCCGCCGGCGGCAGCAACGCCCCTCCATCACCGCGCGCCGCACTGTGTGATCACAGCGGCCCTCACAGGCGACAGCTCTGAAACTGCGCTGCTCCCCAGCAGGCGCAAGGCTCCGGAAGAGAAAAGAAGCGCCACTGCGCTGGCGTGCAACGTGAAATGATGACGGAGAAGTCATTATTCTTTAAAATATAAATTTAGCGCCCAACGTGGGGTAGTACGTGTCCAATTCCAGTACCTAATTTGGAATGTCCGATTATTTGCAACTCCATGAGCAAATCAGACGGCCGATTTGGGAGAGCTGAGAAATCTGTGGTTCTCCTCCGAAACAAGTGATGTCATCAGATGCTTCCACAGACTACAGCTAAGCTCAGAGTGGGGTCAGAGGAAGACCTTTCACACGCGGATTCAGCGTGCGATCCGCGTGCGCCCGATCATCCACGGGGGGTCGCTGAAGAGTGATGAAACACAGACCCCTACCCGGCTGAACCCTCCCGTACCCTGAGGACAGAGCCACCGGCCACAGTCAGCACCGGGACGGTCCGGATTCAATCCCAGGCCGGGGGGCCTTATCCAAATGAGCCACCCAGCGGCCCCCAGTCCCGGCTGCGCTCCAGAAGATGGTTGAAGGGACCCTTTCAGGGTTTGGCGAAAAAGAGACGCTGCCCACACGGCATCGGTGTTACGGCTCTGGGCAGATTTTAAAAATGGAGGAACAGAGACGTGTTTCTATGGGGGCAGCGGAAGCACGTGAGAGTTCACCCCGCTCTCAATTCAATTAGGAGCACGGGAGACTGGCGGAGAATGCTGACGTGTTCCGGCCTGTCCGAATGTCACATGCAGAGCAGCAGCCCTGATTGGATTAGCGCTACTTCGCCGCGTAGCTGCGACGTGCGTTCAAATTCCCACAGCGCTTTGCGAGAACAGCTCGTTGAGCTCGACGGACGGCAAATTGATGTGGCTCTCTGATGTGTGGGGGGGGGGGGGGGGGGGGGGGGGGGGGCGACTGAAGCCACGAAGGGCGGCATAAATCCGGGCTCACTGACGCGGCCCCTGTCACTGACAACAGGCGCGAAGCATGGAGAATAAGAGCGGAGGCAGGCCAGACGCAATCGATACGGGGCTGGGGCGCGCTCCCCGCCACACTGAGGACTGCTTTCAGAGGGCAGGCCTTCTCTGTGACAGATGCTATTGGGCACATACAGGTACATTTCAATAGCCTCTATTGGGCACATACAGGTGCATTTAAACAGCCTCTATTGGGCACCTACAGGTGCATTTCAACAGTCTCTATGGGGCACATACCGGTGCATTTTAGCCGAAATGTGCCGGTAAGCCCCAGCCCTGAAAGCAGCCCCTGACTGCGTGCTGGAGGAGGAGCCCCGGCGTCCGGAGTGCGTCACGCGGGTCTGTCAGCACGCGCCTCGCTGCCGCGCTCGCAGATATTTGCGCAGGCGGGGCGCGCGCCACGGGCGGGGAGATAGCGAAGCGGCCTGACTCAGCTGCGCGGCGGCAGCCCCTTCGCCCGCTCCTCCTGCGCAGAGAGGACCGCAGCCTCATCACCGGCATCTGCGCACGGCCATGACGAAGCGCCGGAGCCCTGCTCCTGAGAGGGCCTCAATCAGACCATCTCTCTTTATGAGACTCACGCTCTCTCTCTCTGTCTCTCTCTCTCTGTCTCCCTCTCTCTCTCTGTCCTTCTCCCTCTCTCCCTCTCCCTCTCTACCTCTCTCTCTGTCCCTCTCCCTCTCTCCCTCTCCCTCTCTCCCTCTCTCTCTCTCTCTCGCTCTCCCTCTCTCCCTCTCCCTCTCTCCCTCTCTCTCTCTCTCTCTGCCTCTCTCTCTCTGTCTCCCTCTCTCTCTCTGTCTCTCTCCCTCTCTCCCTCTCCCTCTCTCTCTCTGTCCTTCTCCCTCTCTCCCTCTCCCTCTCTCTCTCTGTCTCTCTCTCCCTCTCTCTCTCCCTCTCTCTCTCTCTCTCTCTCTCTGTCCTTCTCTCTCTCTCTCTCTCTCTCTCTCTCTCTGTCTCTCTCTGTCTCTCTCTCTCTCTCTGTCTCTCTCCCTCTCTCTCTCTCTCTCTCTCTCCCCCTCTCTCTCTCTCTCTGGGACTGCCTATTCCCTCTCTCTCTTTTTCACCATCTCATTCCTCCCCTCCCCTCCCCTCCCCTCCCTCCCTCTCTCCCTCACTCCTCTACTCCTCCCCCGCCCCCGCCCTGCTGCTGGAGATGGGATTTACCTGCCGCGCAGACAGTTCCCAGACTATCGGTTACGTCCAGCGCATCGAGACAATGTCCCGCTTCAGACGTGAGCGCCGACAGGCAACCTGACCCCCCCCCCCCCCACCCCCCCGTCCCCGTCGACCGGTCTGACCGCCAGTGCACCCGCCAGCGCCTCGCTTCCGCTCCCGGCCCGACTGCACCGCGCCCTGGCTCGCCGACGCGAGGCCGCGGCCCGTACGCCATTTCCTGTCACTTCCAGAGCTTCGGGGGTCTGCTGAAAACGGCTCATCGACAGTCACGGGCCCTCAAAATATCTCATCGCCGCCGCCACGCCGAGCTACGGTTTCACACTGAGGCTCAGACTCACTGTGCTTACCCAACAGACATTTCACTGCTTTCATCAGACGTCGGCAATTATCACCGTCAAACTCTCACGACAGGTGATAAACCGAAAAGCCTTGAGGGCCGTTAAAACATCCTGCGCAAGTGCGCCGGGAAGGCAGCCGGGCCCCGTCTCCCGGGCACGATCCTCCTCCCATGATGCTCCACGCCGATCGTCTGTCACCTGTACCCCGCAGAGCGGTCAGGGGGCTAGCAGGGGGGGGCTAGCAGGGGCTGCCGGGACAGGCAGAGCTCTCCGAGCCCGCGGCTAAATGCTTTATTTCTCCACCAAGGACCCCGAGATTTAGGTGTCCTCTGCGCCGCCGCGGCCGGGGGCCATAAATCACCGGTATTTACCGGAGGGGCCCGGGCTCACCGGTGCAAGATTTACACGAGGAGCCAAAGATTAGCAAACACATTATCCAGCGGCCTGAGCCCAACCTTGGGATCCTGACTGGCAATCTGCAGACGCTGAGGGATGTTTCCGTCAGGACAGGCTTCCAGCTGCAAATTGGTGAAAAATCAAACTTCTGAAAGAGTAAATATGGATGGATTGGGGGGGGGGGGGGGGGGTTCTAGCTTTATTAACTGTTTCTTATAATCGTCTTCTGCAGAATTATTAAAACATTTCAAACATACTTTACTAAAAATCACAACTACGTTCTTCAATAATCATTTTCGTTATGAACAACCTACGGCATATCTCTAAAACCAACGTTCGCCCGAGACAGCAAACTCACAACAGCAGCGACTGTGACAACGGCCCATCACAGCCGCTATTTGGGAGGGAAATTTCTGGTTGGTTTGCAAAGCGACAGAATAGAATCCTGCCCTGGGTAGAAATCTGCAGATTTCACCACAGAAGGTTCACACGGAAGAGGGGGAAGGCATGCAGAGTGCAGTGATGACTGAAGGAAAGCCTTTGCAGACCGAGGGGCCGGCGTGGGATCTGAACACCGCGGCGATCCATCTGGAGACCAGCTTTAGCGGCCGGCCTTTGTTTCCGCGCGGGCTCCGACTCCGCTGGGAACGGACGGCGCGGCGGGAACGCCGCCTCCTCCCCCCCCGGCATCCTTCACCAGACTCCGGCTAACGGGGGCCGCCCCCGGAGCAGCCGGGCCGCGCGTGAGCGCGGGGGCGTAAACGAGAGCGCGTCGATCGGGGTGCGTCTCCGCCCCCGACGCGCTGAAGGGGCGGGTGAGATCGCGGCGTGCTGAGAGGGTCACTTTGGGAGGGACAGGGGATCCAGCGGCGGGGCGGCGAGGCGAAATGACAATTAATGTCCTCTGGCTGTCACCGTTCCCGCTCGGCATTGTGGTCCGCATTAGCATTCTGCTGAGGAGGACCGGGCACGCTAATCGCCCCGCCCGGCTCCACGGGCCCTCCTGTTCAATTCATCGAAAAACCGCGGAGGGACAGCGCAGACCTCCCTCGTGAGGGGGTGCGGTGGGGGGGTCTCCGGGGCTCGGATCTGACGGCGTGTGATGAGCTACGTCACGTTCCCGCCGCACGGATGTCCATCACGGAACGACGCAGCTCTCGGTTCACCACTGGGCCCAGCAGGGGAACAGCTGGAGATCAGTCTAATTTCCTACATCAGCCAACCTTCTCCAGAAGACCGGCCTGAAGGGCCTACACAGGAAGAGGCTGCAACAAGCTCCTCTTTTCAGACTCAAGGGCACCAACATTTAAGAAAAAAAAGGGGGGGGGGGGTTAATCCGGTGGTTTAAGCAACGTGCGCTCACACACACACACACAGTGGATACATCAAAACGGAACCGGATCCAACTAGAGCAAGTGCAATACAATGATTTGGAATTAGCATGAGTTTGCATGAGGGGGGGAAAATACGTCGTTAACAAAGAGGATCTGCCGTGTCACTTGGGTCTCCACTTCCGTGAATGCGCCCGGCTAAATGCGTCAGAAAATTCAATTTACATACCAAACGCAGCGCTGCGAAGGTTGCGCGGCAAATGGAGATGACTCCACCGTGCACTATCAGGCATGAAATATGGTTATTTTAATGATTAGCACTAATGGCACGTAAAACAGTGACACTTTTAAGTACACTAATTAATGCAAGCTCCTTACACACTGAAGAATTCCACAGTGCATCTGCAAAGCCACAGACTGAAACCTCAGGAAGCTAAATCTGCTGGAAGAGCTACAGTACATAGATGCCTACTGTAATAATATGTTTGTATTTCACATTTATCATCATATTTGATCTGTGTCCTTTTTCAGCACAATTTCAGCCTGAGTCAGCCGTGACTAATGGACAAGATGAAATGGAGACCCGTTTCATTGTGGACCTGCACCCATCAGTCCCCTAGGCTAGAATCTACAGGGATAAGCCCAGCACATGGTCTCTGTGGACCCCTTCCCTACGAGTCCAGTGGCACTTCAAAGAACATACGGATAAACTAAAGGGAATTCACAGCTCGGCATGAAAATGGCCGCTTTGCTTGGTTCCCTCCAGATAATTTTTCTTGATCTTTACGTCAGGAGTCCTGCACGGCGACGGGCCTTCGCGCATGGCGACTAGCGCCAGTGACAGCCAGTCCTCAGCCGTGACACTCTCCCCGTTAATGCTTTGGTTGCTGCGTTGCGTACGTGCTTCCTGCTGCTGTCCTGTGTGTAAGGTTCAAAGGTTTGGGAAAAGAGCGCGGAGGGAGGAGGAGGAGGAGGAGGAAGTAAGCCTGAGGGGAAAGAACAGCACTGCACCGCTCTGCGAAGCGGAGGCGGGCCGGTCGGCCGGAGAGACAAATTTCCGTTTCCAATTACAGTGACCCCGCAGAAGCGTCCCTGCGTACATGTGGAGCCTCCCACTGAGGAGGGGGAAAAAAACCAACACATCCAGTTTCCTCATCGTTGCGTGGGTTTCACTACGTGGGGAAGGGCGGCATCGACTCGCGAGTCAAATGTAGCAACCCAGTGGACAATTCCTGTGTGCGTTCCCCTCACAATGGCTCTCTGAGGCAGGACCTCCGTACTTCACAGCCATTATGGCAGCAAACTGTGACTGAGCACTCAGCAAGGAAAATAAACACCACTGCTTCACAGGCCCCCCCAGATCAGAGCTCAAGCTGGGCGCAGAGTGTCCCACTAATAAAACAGGAAGCCAGAAGCAGTGTGTGGCATGTGTGTAGGCCCGCAGAGTATCGACCGTGGAGCCAAACCCCTTCACCACCCCTCTCCCTCAAAGTCCTGTTTCAGGACCCAGCGAGTGTGGGGCCCCACATGAGGCCAGACATGGCTCCTGTCAAAACACAGCCATACCGGCACATCAGCGACTTTACAGCGCCTGTCCGAGCGTACAGGCACGCTGTGTCTCAGAGCCGTGGACGCTCAGTCGCTAAGGGCCGGGCCTGAGGACCACATCACCGGCCCGAGGACCCCAGCCCGACTTTAAGGCCGTCTGCCTCGCTGCCTACGAGGCCTCGGAGAAGGAATAATCCATCAGAAAATAAATCAGCCATTAAAAAGCCCGATAGTGATCTCCACCACCTTCCCAATCAACTACAGTGCGAAAACAGAGCCAGGCAATCACCGGGCGCAAATTGATCCGGGCGACAGACAATGAATGCAGCGTTTCAAACAGAGGGAGCCATGTCTGATCGACTGAGCTCCCGCATCGAGCTGCATCAATTATTGATTTACCCACGGGGGCTAACACAAATGCAATGGATTGGTTCCTTTTTATTTGGTCATCTCTTGTTTTTTCCCTAATTACTGGAGGCGAAGTAATTGGCGTTCGTTTAACTGGCACTGTAATAATACATGGTACGTATAAATAATTAAGGCAGAATCATAAATTTTGCAGCGAGAAAAATTAAACTGAAACCGGAGAGGAGACGATAATCACGAGACGAAAACCAGATTTCTTCATTTTGTTTTTTTGCTTTCACAGCCATCTGAGTGCAATATGCCCACCTTTAGCCTACGCTCATCATTTTCCCAGTCAGCCGCGCTGCACCCAAAGCCGGCTCTCCATTATTCGTCCCACAAGGGAAGAGGAGGATTAAATAACCCCAGCATGTGCCAGGCTACCATCAATGGAGATGAGGAACCAAACGCCGGTCCTGATAAACTCCGTCTATTTCCCCCTCGTTTTCGGAGGCTTACGGTAGGGGTGGGGGGGAGTGGGGGGCTTTGAATCTCCCCTTCAAAGGGGAAGGCGAGCGGGAATAAATAAAAATACCGATTCAAAAAGGCCACAGGATTCCTGGAGGACCGAAGAAGCCTGCAGCTGCGCTTAAAAAAAAAAGAAAAAGAAAGAAAAGGGGGTGGGATGTTATGGCTGAAACCTCAGGGTAGATCCACCCATATTATGTGCGTGTGTGTGTGTGTGTGTGTGTTTATGTGTGTGTGTGTGTGTGTGTGTGTTTGTGTGTGTGTGTGTGTGTGTTTGTGTGTGTGTGTGTGTGTGTGTGAGTGTGAGTGTGCGTGTGTGTGTGTGTGCGTGTGTGCGTGTGTGCGCGTGTGTGTGTTTGTGTGTGTGTGTGCGTGTGTGTGCGTGTGTGTGTGTGTGCGTGTGTATGTGTGTGTGTGTGTGTGTGTGTTTGTGTGTGTGTTTGTGTGTGTGTGTGTGTGTGTGTGCGTGTGTGTGTGTGTGTGTGTTTGTGTGTGTGTGTGTGTGTGTGTTTGTGTGTGTGTGTGTGTGTGAGTGTGTGCGTGTGTGTGTGTGCGTGTGTCTGTGTGTGTGTGTGTGTGCGTTTGCGTGTGTGTGTGTGCGTTTGCGTGTATGTGTGAGTGTATGTGTGTGTGTGCGCGTGTGTTTGTGTGTGTGTGTGTGTGTGTGTGTGTAGCCTGTGTAATTACAGAAACAGCCCAAAGCCCCCGGGCTCTTACCTTTCTCTTCCCAATCGGGATGGTTAATGATAAGAGCCACAGAAGAGCACCCAGGCTGGAGGGAGCAGGGGCCGCGGCCGCAAGAAGCCGCACAGAAATGGGATTAGCGACGGTAACCGGGGGAATCTCAGAGGCCGTTACCCCGAGCGGCCCGACCGGTCCCCCCCCCCCCCGAAATGGCGCCACCGTCGACTGGGTGGTATCCAGGAGACGTGACAAAGGGCCGGGGGGTAATAAAAAGCTCAAGACCTGGAGTCGTAAACAAGGAATGCGGGGGTCGGGGGGGACACAAGGCAGGGGTCAGCTCCCGGAGATAAGGCGCTGACCCCCGCGGCTCCTGTTTCCACAGCCCAGAGGAAAGAGCCGTGGTGCGGTCTCACGGGAGACCGCCGCGCTTGGGCTGCGCGGGGCTCGGGCTGCGCGTCCTCCTCGCTGCTTGGGCCGCGATTCCCCGGCTTAGCGGTGCGCCAGCGTACACAAGCAGAAGAGTCAAGAGCCCGCAAAACATTACCTTACAAATAAACTACTACCCAGGAGCGAGCAGCACTGAGGTCTGCATGGCTGCAATGACATAAGCTCTGAGCTCTAGGAAAGGCTCCCAAGGGAAGCCCTTGCTCTCAGTGCTAAACAAAGTGAGGCCGGCAAGTCGCCCTATAGCTTATTCCATGCAACTTGCCACTCCGAGGAGTGTTTGATGGGTATTGTAGGAAAAAAACAAAGTTTGCTTTTCTTTTTTTTGTTGTTGGTGAGTGGCTGGAAGAGTTGAGCAAGCTTATTGCTCAACAACTGCCTTATTTACCCTGCTGACACGCTACGTGACGGGTGAGGGCGGAATGAATGTTAAATAATCAGCCCACGCTCGAGCGAGGAACCTGTTTCCAGCGACTGCTGGCGCACGCACGCACACACACACACACACACACACACACAGCCAACAGCGTATGCCACACAACCCTGGCACAGGGCCACGAGATTGGCAGCCCTTAACAACAGCATCAAATATTTGCCTGTTCCGCCCAACTACTACTTCTACTACAGGACTACTTTTATTTGGCAAGAAATAAATATATAAATACATATATATATATTCCTTTCACATTTTCCTCAGACAAAAAAAAAAAACAAAAAAAACCGGAGAGGCATAATTGCAGCTTCTTTTGCGCTACCTTACAATTACGCTACCGCAGAAAGGCAGCTTTGTTGTCCTCTTTTCCCCCTTTGAAACTAACAGTTGGGCTTCCACGCTGGTTTATGCGCCCCTGAGAACACAGGCAGAGGGGAACTCGCCACCGCTCTCCTCCGAAAACCGCCGGGGGGTTACAAAAGGGGGAGAGGGACAACTGGAAAAACGAGGAGGGGGGGGGGGGTCGTTTGGCCCCGGAGTTCACACTCGGCTCCACCGCGGGGTGTCTCACCTAGGCAGCCGTAGCTAGGGGACGGCCGGGGGAAGCTATGAGCCCCTTTTTTTTTTTTTTTATTCAGCGTGCCAAAAAACCGAGAGGGCTCTCACCAGATGGGGCAATTTGCCAAAGAGCTGGCCAATGGCGAAGCGGCCAGTGGAGGTTTCCCCTTTGTTTTGGCTAAATAAGACAGAATAAAAGGGCTTGGAAAGGGAAATTCTATGTCAGTGAATAAAAACACGAATATTGTTCATTCGGGGAAAAATATATATAAAAAAACAGGGCTGAAAACTGTTTAAAATGCACTTTTTAAAAAGTCAACCTATCATTATTCCATTTACCATTTACACCACGTCCTGTGAATCAAGCCATGACATGACAAAGCCCCTCATTAGACTTTTAAATAAAATCTGAAAGGTGTAGAAAAGCAACTTTAAAAAAAAAACAGCACTACTGCCCTGGCTTTCAAGCATGTCTGTGTAAAACTGCATCCCAGTCTAGTTCAGCAGCAGTATTGTACACACAAACAATGCACAACTTGAAAAACACAAAAAATGTCAAGTGCCACACTTACCAATATCAGTAAAATTCCAAAAGCCAGACAGATATCAAAAAGAGAAATCCCAGGCAAAGCACTTGTCCTCAACCTTCCTGTAACAATGCAGCCTCGCAGCTATTTCCAACAAGCGTGTTCACAACATTAAAATCCTTCAGGCTTGTGTCTCAGAGTCCGCGAGTAAGTCAGACCGGAATCCGCTCAGGTGGAAGAGAGGAGGAGGAGGAGGAGGAGGATCGCGCGTTCCCCTGCTCTTTTTTACTCCATCGCTAGCGGACGGTTCAATTTTGGCTGTTCCCTGTTCCCACACTTGGAGCCCCACTTGCAGGCTGCAGGGGGCTGATCTGGTCTGAGAGTCCCTCCTGAGACGGGGCTGGTTCACTCGCTGAGCTCGGCAGGACTGGGTGGAGCCACCGTCTACGTGTGATGTCACAGGTGTTGTCTTTCACTGAGCAGCGGAGAAGGGGGGCGGGGGGACGGGGGCGCTGCCTCAGGTCTGGCCAATGGGAGGGCTTGCCTGTGGCTCACCTGCGTGCGACTGCACAGGTATTCTTGCGCCACTCAGAGAAACACAAGGGGGCCTTCTTTTCCCCCCACAGACATTTAATAATAAATAAAACCAGTTTTAGTTATTGACTGTTATCTGAAGGTTCAAGCTGATGGGCGTACCAATCTGGCAACACTGAAAAAGGCGATGTTCCAGTGACGAAATGAAAATGAGAACATTAGGCTAGTTCAAGGCAAAAGCCAAAAAATCGACCAAAAGTTTTTTGTTTTGTTTTTTTTCACTAGGAAATGCAGGCTTATACCTCACACTAATATATGACAGTTCAATTTAGTACACTTCCCTGCAGAACGAATAACAGCCACATTAACACCACAAGAGCAGGCAAATTAGTTCCTGTCCAAAAACTACATATATTCACGTCACTGTTCTTGAGATATGTACAAACACGGCCGTTACCAAATTGAGAACGTACAGAGCTTGAACATTACGTGGTGTTCTCAACAGAACAAAATTCATGTCATCTTACGCGATTTGATTACCGTGCCCATGAAATACTATTTCAAATGAGTATGTCCTCTACTTATTTTGACTATACAACACGAGTTAGCCTATACTGTCCTACAGCCAAATCAATGCTGCATTAATGCTGAATGTTGAATGCTACATCAATGAAACAGTCATGGGCAGAAGCAGCACTGTTGGCTTGCGCCGCGATTCCGTCCTAGCGCTCAGACACGCGCGCACATTCCCCCCCGCTCTCCTTTTCAGAACACAAACAGAAGGCTGGCGGCTGCGTAGCGTTAGCGGCTGATCGATTTCAGAAATAAAGGGGGCTCCGAAACACCAAAGCAGACGCCCTGCCTGCAGCCCGCCGCCTACTGTGGTCCGGGGCCTCGCCAGACCTGAGGGGAACCGTTTGATCGGAATCGATCGGCAGCGTTCCGATTACACGTCCGGCCTCCTTCACCGTCATCTTCCTCCAGGAGAGGCCATTTCAGGCGGCGTGCAAGCGGCCCGCCATCGAGACTCAAACGAGCGCTCTGACTGAGGTTCGCCCTCGGGAAGTTCAAAATCCGAGCTCTTGTGCATCGGAAGCTGACTCCGAGCCATCTTTACTGCCACAGCATTCTGCGTTTATTTTTTTTAACGGGACAGAAGTAAATACATTAAAACTGTTCAAGCGATGTGGAGGAATGAAATGAACGTTAAAGCTGGAGGCTCCGTTAGCTTCTCTGGGGTACTGTCACGAAGAGGCGTCTCCTGCGATGAGCCATTTGCCTGCTGCTGAAGGCGCGTCGAGCACGTGACGAAGAGTGTGAGGGCGAGCAAGCGCCACACCTTTCATCTAAATCTAGCACGTTATTAGTCTATATATAAACATGCAGAGGATCGGCGCTGCCGACTACCAAGGGTACAGGCGCAATGCACTTTGGGTAAACGTTCCACGAACAGCGGCATTACTAAAACAATAGCGTTAACATTCTGTCGGCAGCGAGCGGAAAGCGTTCCCCGGGTCCCCGCTACCTCCGGTCAAAACCTTCCAGTCAGAGAAAGGCTCGCGGCCTCGTGCAGATGTTCTGGCACGTTCCGCCGGCTTTAAGGTTTTGGGTGGAGGGAGTCCAGGGACCCCTCGGCGTTAGCGCTCTCCTCTCCCCTCGCCCCCTCTGCGGGGGAAGATTTGGCCCGGGCGCTGGGAAAGGAAGTGCGAGTGCGAGCCTTCCCAGAATTCCACGCTCAGCTCGGCAGCTGACAGCGACTTTCATTTGATCCCAGCGGCCGCTCGGCCCTTTAGGTGCTCCAGCCGCTCCGCATCAGCGGCGACATGAGCGGCTGCGTGAACCAACATGACAACCAGGCCAGATTATGGAGAAAAACAGCGCTAGCCCACATACTTCACATGCGTGTCCTCACACACACACTGAGCTCACATGACTGAACGTATTACGCTGGAATTTCTAGCTCCTGTTAAAATGTGTGTGTGTGTATATATATATATATATATATATATATATATATATATATATATATATATATACATACACAGTAAACTGAGTAAACTGCTCGTTCTTATAGAAGGCAGGCAGGGTTGCGTTCTCTTCGGAAGGACCGGATTTTGGGACTGGAGAAACGGGACGCGGTGGAGAGTGCCCGGGGAGATTCAGGCCTACCGGGCGGGCTGAATGCTGCAGACGGACTCCTGGGGAAGTTTACCCCCTTCATCTACCGGAGTCCCCCCGTTTGCTTCCTCACACTGAGGAGCACAAGCACGTCACGCCTCACATCAGGCCTGCCCGCTGTCTCCACGCTGGAACTGAAAGCAGAAGCGCTACCTGCCGCTGTTTCTACGAAACAACATCAAAGGGGGGAAAGCAAAGGCGAGCGCACCGAGGGGTGAGAGACTCAGCCTACGCAAAGACCTGGAGAGGGGTTCCAGGCACAGGCGGGCGTTCACGGGATCCAGCAAGCGACTGGCACAACAGGGAGCGCCCAATCATCCCAACGTCGCGCTAGGAGCTTCCATAAAGAGCAAAAACAAAATAAGACACTAAAAAACCCAACACCTCTTAGCTAGAACCAGGTTAAGACCTAGTATATGGCTGGACCTAACACGCGTGATCCGGCCGACCAACGGTGTGACTTCATAACTCAGCCAACTAATGGTGTAACTTCATCACTCAATCAGTCAGTCACTCACAGACATTCGCGATTGTAGGGCTGGCCCCGCTGTTGCGGTCCAGCCAAAAATTCCAAATGAATTCTAGAAAGATCTGGCGAGACAAGGAACATTCCCATATTACTCTGTGGCTCTGATAAGAGCCACTCGGTAGAGGGGCATACAACGGCCGCTCCTATTACGCTGGTCACGCATTTATGACACACCAATCAGCGGCAGGTTCAGCCTCGTGCGCAACAGGAGGGATACGAGCCAACGACAGATAAGGACACCTGGCTTCGGCCAGACGCACAACCGCACGCACACGCACACCACATCCAAAAGGGCGAAGGCGGTCTCAGGGACATCTGGAAGCGGCGCGGGTAACTCTAGAGCGCATGACTGGACGGCCCCCCTCGCCCACAACAGAGCGGCGTTTGAAGTGAGAGCCGCTCTTCTCGGGTTAGCCGCTCCTCTCGGGTTAGCTCACCTGCGGAGCGGCAGGGCCTGGGGGCGGGGCTCACTGCCACCGGCTGAGTGACATCCTGCGCTCTTACGCAACGGGCTGACAAACCAGACCGGTTTCCACCGGCAACGGCCACGGGGCAGCAGGGCCCCGAGACTGAACATGTCCCTTTAAGATAAGTCACCCAGCCGTTTGGGTAATTATGCAGAGTGGTGACCTCACAGAGGTGGCAGCGTGAGCAAACCAGGCCGATTTGCATACGCTTACACATAACAACTCGTTGTTGCCGATGTCAGCGAGGAAAACGTCCTCACTTGTGATTGGTTAGTAATGTTAACTACATACAACGCGAGAGGGTATTGTCAAAAGGGCTAAACATAATATTACTGTGCATCTATCTACTCAAACTGAAGCTTCCTGTTAGAGGTGGGCTGAAAGCTAAAGGTAAATGACAACACTGTCGTAACCTTGAGCGTTTCCCTCAACCCACCCTTCACCGAGAGTGCTTTAGACGGCTCTGCTCGCTGGAAACGACATGATATGTCTGATAAATAAGAGGGTTCCGGAAGCTTAACGCATCTCAGAGGATATATTATATGCATGTTCGAAGATCAGAAGATGAGCTTGTTCAAGAAAAACCTTCGCTAAAAAATCCACCATATAGCCTTACACAATCGTTCTTGTTTCACTGTGCTACTATAAATAATAAATGGTGTTTTGTATGATCACAGCCCCTGCAGAATTTCCCAAGTTTTCACCTTCCTGTACTCGTGCTGTTGTGTGATGCTGTGCCAGCCTAGTTTATCTAACGTATACAGTCACTGCTTTAAAAAAGGGAACTCAAAAAGGAATTTTCAGATTGACGCATTAAGCCTTTCCGATTGCCCAAACATTTTCATTCAGGTCCAGCTCTCCCGACCCTTAAAAAAGCGAAGCACAGCTGTAAGTGGCTCGCTATCTGGAGTGTCAGATTGCAGCTGTAACAAAAACATCCATTTCAACCCGAATATCAGAGCTTTCCATTTCAAAAGCAATCAGCTCAAGTTACTCAATAGGGATTTACGATTCTCTGCGAAGAGAAACTCTTAAGTTCTGCAATTTCACGGGGCGAAAAACAAATGAAGGAACCCAGTGCCACAATGGGTCCCCCCCAAATCCCTGATGATGTGGCTAAAGTGGTCTCTTTTTTTACGGTTCTGCCGCTGTGAACAGTAGGGGTTGGCGTAGCCGTTACTGGGCGTGCTGAAATAGCCGTGTGGAGGAGGGGGACCGATCACCGTGACACGATCGCGTTTCGCAAATAAGGTGTCGCGGTGAAATGCGACCTGCTGTTGACATTCCCCTCGGGCCTGCGGTTCCTCGGCGAGGTGGGGGCCGGGGGGGGGTATGGGGGGGGCAGGCCGCGGCCCGGGCGCAGGTGTCCCGTGTACTCTGTGTGTGCAGCTGGGCCCGCTGATCCTGCCGTCGCTGGCCCGAGCCTGCCGCTCCTCCCGCTATTCACCACGCCGGCGCGTCTCAGCTCTCCGCACCGGGCGCCGCACCACCGACGTTACGACCGCACGCCACCGCGAAAGCGCTCCTCACACACGCAGCGCTCCAGCCTGCAAACGAACGCCTCGCAAATCAATACCAGAGACCCCCCCCCCCCCCCTCCCTCCCCTCCTCTCCCAGGAACGTTTTGCAAGGCCAAGGGTCACCGGCCCCAGAGGGGGAGGAGATTGATTTATACTGGGGGGCTAAATTGATTTATACCGACACCTACTTAGCAGCTATTATAGCTAGAGCAGCATACAAACCGGTAATTAATATTGCGTCTGAAAGAATGGAAAATAAGTACTCCGAGAAACGTCATTTTAAAAAATTTGGAACCATCCTAGCCTTAGTTTTCTTGCTGTGGGGTTAGCCTGTTGATCCACCAGTAGACCATTGTCGTGACAACGGCATACTAAACACAGAACGAACAGACACTAAAGCGCTGCAGGCTGCATTCAGGCATGACATCCACATTTGAATACAAAATATTTACATAAAACACTGTCTAAAAGTCCACCTAGTAACAATAACAGATTTGTTCTTCTTCCTGCCTAGCAGTTGCAGCAGATAGTTTGGCAGTGCAGTGCTTTGACAGACCCCTGTTCTCAAAGTGCCAAAAAGACAGTCGAACACAAATTTTGACATTTTAATCTGCATAACTTGGAATAGTACGCGTTTCCCCCACCATAACATGGATGCAGCTTCCATTGTTTTTACTGGAGTTTTTACTTTATTGTGGATTGATGTGTTTTCTAAATAAATGTCAGAGCACAGATGCGTCCACTCCTTGCATATGCATATTCAATGTCCAGAAAACTCGACAGTGGAAGACAAGTCTTTCAGCCAATCACGTTACACTTTGCAAGCCAAATGTGATGGACTCCACTGAATTCCTCTGAACAGCCCCCAGCAGTGGGACAGAAATGCCTCTGTCCAAACAGTCAATAAATCTTGCGTTTTTTTTTGGGGATAATAATTCAGT